>CAEFZX010018252.1:0-55736 GCA_903066825.1 Alfaro cultratus
CAGCACAAGATGATACGATTCGCGATATTGGGTTTAAAGTGATGACGAGAGATAATGTTTTAGAAATATATTTTTGCAAAAAGTCAAAATCCAGTTTCTTTGTTGGCACCATTAGTGCTTTAGAAAATCTGTTATTGAGAAGTGAATGTGTCATCTCAGGTTTGACTAGCCCATATATGTTCAGTATTGCGCTCAGGCATGGTCCCGAAACCGGTTGCAATGCATCCCACTATTAAAAGCTGCAGAATGTAAGCAGCTAAAAATGCAACAAATGCTCCAATTTTGCTCCCCGTTCGAACCGAGTCTACCGGACTATCAGGTGCGAAAACACTCTTGGTCTTTGAGCTACACATCATGGTTTTGCAAGAAGGGCCGTTTGAGTCCAACTAATTGAACAGTGACATTGAAAATAAATGCATAATCCTGAAATAATATTACGTCCAAGGAAGTTGCTCCAATTGTGATGAGAATGGTGATTTGATATATTGTAGAAAAACCTATCGCAGCGCGCCCTTGAATCACATATTCCCTTCGGTAAATCCACAGGCCAGTGTCAAACACAGAGCAGCGTCACCATGTTCACACATAATGGGCATGTGTCTCAGAATAAGCCATAATGATTTGATTTGATCCAACGCCACTGCATGAAGAGCCGCAGTGACAGTGACGGTTATCATCCCCCACAGGACGGATTTGGCATCTTATCTGACAATCAGGACAATGCTTTTCTTCAAATCTCCTACTGGCTTAAAGGATAAGCTTATTAAGGGTGACCCACAAAGCTGAAAGAGCTGAACATTGCATTACATCTTCAATAGAGATTGACAACCATGCAAGTTTGCCTCCATCTTGACACAATAAGGGCTTCAGTCCAAATATTTAGACAAGGACACAGGAGACAAAACACACACATACACGCACACATACTGTACATACATATATATATATATATACTAACCCCTTGAGAGCTGCCATTAGTGCTTTTAGCTTGATCTCATTACATGTGGCCTCTAGCAGGTTGAAGTGAAAGTTCAGTGTAGGTAAGAGACTGATGCTGGATAATAACACAGCCGCTGGCAGTCCTAAGGCAGGACTTCTCCATCAGGGCAGGCAGAGTGAGATCCCAGCCAGTGAAAATATCCAGAGAGCCAGAGTTCAGAGCCCTTCAGTTGACTAGCTGGCCTGCTAGAGACCTCTCTTTGAAAGCTTTTTCAAATCCCAGAGCTGGACAACACTCTGAGCGCCTCAGAAACCATCACTGTCAGAACTGGACATGTTTCATTTGGCATTAGATAAAGCTGTTGAGTCAGACCATACAGAAAGAGCACCAATGTTTTCCAATAAACACATACATAGTGCTACTATATCTTTATAAATAAATCTGTTTTCGCTACATACAATTTATTTTACCTTGTTAAATAAATTTGGACAGTGGCGCAGTTGGTAGAGCTGTTGCCTTGCAGCAAGAAGGTCCTGGGTTCGATTCCCAGTTTGAGGTCTTTCTGCACGGAGCTTGCATGTTCTCCCTGCGCATTCGTGGGTTCTCTCCGGCTGTTGATGGCGTGATGTGAAAAAAGTGGTTCCATTGTAGTTTTGCTGAACACATGTATTAGGATACGGCTGAAAAAACACCGCATTCAAGAACAAAAACCGTTTATCAAAAAACATGATTTCTTTTTTCGAAATTGGCATGCTTACATTAAGCAAATTTATTTATTTTTATATCAAATTTGCACAATTTTATGGTTAGTAGAAACACAGATGTAGTCACACTGGTGTTTCAGCAAACAAAGGAGTCTAACTCAAAGCTCGGACCTTAAAAACTGTTTGAAAGACGGCAGGAAACCAGCGAACTTAAATGAACTGATTCTGAAGCTGCTCTATGTTGTTTCTCAGTGAGATTATCAAGGGACTCTCACATTGAAAACAAACCAATTTTTTTAAATGTTATTTTTTATATTATTATTCCTCAACTGCTGACAAACAAGAAGACAGACCAGCAGACAGACAGGAAGGTGGCTGTTCTGAGACGTGAGGGGTTTTGAGGAGGGAGATCTAACCTATCCTTTTCTCATCATCACCCCTGAGAGCAGATGGGCCTCACAGCACGCTTTTCTGTTTACCAGAGCGACTGTACAAAGCAGCAACCACCACAGGCTCCCACTCCGTCACTGAGCAGAACAAAGCTTCCTCAGGAAAACATGACAACCTAAGAGACAAAATGCTGGATTTACATAATGGATAAGGAATGAGAGTGAGAGCGCAAACTTGCTGTATTTGTTTCTGATGCTATAGCAGAAATTGATAATAGCAGAAATTTATATTGTTACCATGGTTACAATGTTCATATATTCTACTTGCAATGCATCCAGAAAATACTCACAGCGCTTCAGTTTTTCCACATTTTGTTGTTATTCTCAACTATATTAAATTAATTTTTTTTCTCAAAATCCGACACACAAATGTGGAATCTTTTGTTTTAGAGTCTTGCAAGTTTATTAAAAACTGAAAACCAAAAACATCAGATTCACATAAGTATTTACAGCCTTTGCTTAGTACTTTGTTCATAAAGCTCAAAATTCAGTTTCCTCTGGTCATCTCCATGTCTCTGCAGCTTAAATGGAGTCCACCTGTGGTAAATTCAGCTGTTGGTATTGATTTGGAAAGGCACACACCTGTTTACATAAGATCCCACTGTTGACAGGCCAGGTCAGAGGTCAAACACCAAGTATGGAATGAAAGGAATGGCCTGTAAACCTCTGAGACAGGATTGTGTTGAGGCACAAATCTGGAGAAGGATCCAGAAACATTTCTGCTGCTTTCACTGTTCCAATGAGCTCACTGGCCTCCATCATTGGTCGATGGAAGAAGCTTGAAACCAGCAGGACTCTTTCTAAAGCTGGCTGGCCATCAAAACTAAGCAATGAGAGGGAGGGCCTTAGTCAGAGAGGGGACCAAAAACCCAGTGATCGTGCTGTCAGAACTCCGGGGTTTCTCTGTGGAGAGAGAAGATCCTTCTGGAAGGACAACCGTCTCTTCAGCAATCCACCAATCAGGCCTGGATGGTAGAGCAGCCATTCCTTAATAATAAGAACATGGCAGCCTGTTCGGAGTTTAGCAAAAGGCACCTGAAGGACTCTCTGGTAGAGACTGCCACACTAGTCAGTGATATAGGGGAAGATGATTCCACCAATGTCCAGAGACACCCTGGATGAAAACCTGCTCAAGACCATCTGGATCTCAGAGTTCAATAGCACAACGACCCAAATCACCTGGCCAAGACCTCAAAGGAGAAGCTTCAGAATCATTCATTGGATATCCTGGAGTGGTCAAACCAGAGTCTGGACTTAAATTTGATTGAAAATCTCTAGAAAGGTCTAAAAAAAATGTCTCCATTCAACCTGATAGAGCTTGAAAAGAACTGCAAAGAAGAATGGGTCAAACTGCCCAAAGACACGTGAGCTGAGCTGGTGGCATCACGTTCAAAAAGACTTGAGGCTCGAATTGCTGTCAAAGGTGGATCTACAACGTATTAAACAAATGCTGTGAATACCTACATAAATGTTATGTCTTGGTTCTTCACATTGTCAGATTTGTGCCAGAACTTTGAGTTTAAAATTATTTAAGAGAAATTTCCAGATGGACTGTATCTGTGGGATGTGCTGGAAAAACAAGTCAAATTTGTGGAGGCCCCACCTCACAACTTGAATAAGTTAAAGAATCTGCTGCTAGCTAGCTTCTCGGTGCCAAATGCCTCACCACAGCCTCCAGGATCTAGTGTAGTCCATGACGCAACAGGTCAAGTTCAACACAATATTACACTTGGTGCTAATGACATGACAGCTCACTGTATTTTAGTGAGTCTTCTTATTTTTGTAAGGATAGACATGTCATGAGTCACCCCAAAATCAAAACAATATAACTATAGAGCTTGTCTAAAAAGTTGAGCAAAGTTAATTTAATGCAACACTCTTTGACCTTTCAGGTCTGAGATAGTCATCTCAAGAAAACCAATCTGTAACTTCATATGACACTGGAGACAAGAAACTAATGAAATGATATCAATAGCAGAGAGAGGCTGGGGATGCTTTTGATTGATTCTTTATCACTAGCCACCTCATGTATATTCAGGTTTAACCCCTACCTGGGCTCAATTTTCAGAGTTGGGTGTAAACTCAGAGGGGAGGCAACATTTGCAGCTTACAACATCCCATAGATCAGCACACTGGGTCAATGTCAAAGAGAAAAATCAAACGAAAAAGAAAATAGAAATATTCTGGCTACACTTTGAGAGGAATCAAAATGAGGGAAATATAATTCTTTCTTTATTCAACAGGAAATGTTCTTTTTTCCTTTTTTGTTCTGTCATTGTGCTTCAGAGCCGGTGACAATGCTGATAACAGCCACTGTGCCTTCAGACTGAAGGTTTTCCAAAAATGGAGAATTAAACCTTGATAGAGACTTCTGATATTTATAATGTAACCTTGAATAAGGACAATAGTTTAAGATTTATTTTCAGCGGAGCCAGTGAGGAGATTACAGCTCTGCTGGCTAGCTCCGAGAACAAAAAAGCAGGTGGCAGGAGGCAAAGAAGACGAGCTTTTCAATTATGCAAATGTCATTAAGTGTGACAGAGAAATTCTGCAGTGCGCATGAAGGTTCGAGGGTCAATCTGCATGTTGAAAGGAAGAAAAAACATTGTTCTAACAGTCTGAGTACTTGCAGCAGGAGTCTGCCTCATTAGGTCATCAAAACCATATTTGATACAACTGGAAGAAACGCAAAAGGAATATACTGAGTTTAAAACGTACGGTTTTTAGTTGAAGACTTCTTCATTTGTGATGGCCACTAAGAGTTTAAAAGAACAAAGTTCCACCTGTCAAGAATCTGACCTTAGAAAATACTTGTTGAGTCCTCATACTCTCTGACCAGAGTATGAGGTCCATCCTATTGTACCATCCAACAAAATGGCCTCTTGCTTCAGTTAGGCGGATAGGCGAGCGCTTCAAAGCATTCCTGACTACTCCCTACAAAATGCCTAAAGCGACACAATCATAAGACTCTGTGTGTTTTGTAGACTATAGGAATCTATAAAACACACATGGACTGGATAAGAAAAGGCTTTTTCCCTTTCACTTGGATTTTGTCTGGTAGATTTTCTACCGAGTTGATCAGCAAACAAATTAGGGTTAATTTTATGAAGCATTAATAAGTATTTATGCTTCCTTTGATGCATAAATTTTGTACATTGCACATATACAGTAATTTATATGGTAGATTTTATGGTCTTGTTTTAGGTTTTAATAAACATAGCACCTGTAGAACAGTCTACAGGTGCTATGTTTAGAACACATATAGAACAGTGTTTTATATGGACAGGACTCTTAAGGGACTCCTGTAAGAGATCACATGAGCCCAAATAGGCAAAATGTAGGTTAGGCTGCCTTCAGTTGGAGTCACTTCAAGCTTTCAGCATACCCAAGGGAGAGACTCTTCCTGTACAGTCCAGCATGAAATACAGTCATGTTGTTATCAGGTCTTGGCTCTAACATTTGAGTAGCACATGTGTGTAGGTGACTGTACCTGTTCTCTCTGCTGGAACTCACGCAGCTCTTTTATTCACAGCTGAAATAGAGTGACCCCCGTACAGGGAGATAACAGAGCTTGACCTCAGAGGCTCTCTCTGTGTATGTGGGACTGCATGTGGGACTGCAAAAGTCATTGCTGGCAGAAATTTACCGCTGCATCAGGGTAACATAAATATTCATTTGTGACCTTGTTACTTTGATGCTCATAAAAAATCTGCTTCAACAGACTCGTTTGTATTCTCTAATCACCGAGAAGGTATACTTCACACAGAGATCACTTTGTCTATATTGATGCTTTCTACTTTAATAAGCTATGATAGGTTAATGTTAAGGCAGTGTTTTGGAAATAAAAGAATGCAAAACAAAGTGATGACAGAAATAATTCATTGTATTATTTTTGCCACTATAAGCAACTGAATAGGATATTATTCTGTTTTTACTGCTGCCCAGGACTACAGTGGTTCAGACACATTGCTGTTAGCACCACAAGCATGCAAAGTTGATGCTTACAGAGGCATCAACTTTGCATGGTTTCTGTACTCACCATAGCGCTGAGACTCGTCAAAGTTCAATGACATCCACTTGAATACAGACTGCGGAAAAACCACAAGTGCTGGTTCTGTTGGACCTCAGTGCAGCTTTTGACACTGTTGACCATGATACATTATTGAAACCACTGGAGAATTGGGCAGGACTCTCTGGCCCAGCACTCAGTTGGTTTGAATCTTACATAAGGAACAGGAATTTCTTTGTTTTAATAGGTAACTTCTCATGGAAGTGGATAGAAGTGACATGTGGGGTACCCCAAGGCTCACTCTTAGGACCCCTCTTATTTAATATCCATATGCTCCCACATGCTTGGGTTATTACAGGAAATAAGATTAGTTAGGAAGATAGAGCACATCACCCCAGTTCCCAGTATAGACTTTAAAATACTGTTGATAGTTTACAAATCACTGAATGGCTTAGCATCACAATATATTATAAATCTGTTGTTGTTGTATCAACCTTCCAAACCTCTCAGGTCTTCTGGTTTTGGTCTGCTCTGCATCCCCAGAACCAGAACCAAACATAGAGCAGCAGCGTTCAGCTTCTATGCACTACAAATCTGGAACCAACTTCCAGAAAAATGCAGAACAGCCGAAACACCGAGTTCCTTTAAATCAAGACAATAAACCCACTTTCTAGAGTTGATTTTGAACCATAGAAAATGGAACATTGACCAACATATTTGATGTGTGTTGATGATTTTAATGATTACACACATCAAAATTTAATGGTTAATACTGGTTTTTCAATTGTTGACTGTATGGTGTTTTTTAATGACTTCTTATTGTTGCTTTTTTAAGATGTAAAGCACTTTGAACTGCCTTGTTGCTGAGATGTGCTGAACAAATAAACCTGACTGACTGATTGCTTGATTATCTGCTTTATCATACACCAACACAAAGTGGATCATTATTGTAGATTATAAGGAAAGTGATTCATGATTGTCCTTTTTTAGCAATAAAAATACCCAAACAACCAAAAACAATTAATAAATCAGAAATAAAAACCACACACAACTGAAAACATTAATAAAATGGAATAAAATGTCTCTGTAAACAAAAAGCCTTTAAAAAAAAATTAATCACTACAATGATTATCTAATGTTATCTCTTGATCTATCACATAACACCCAGATGAAACATTGAAGTTTGTGGTTATGATGTGACAAAAAGTGGGTCCCAATTAATGCATTAATGGAATTAGATTTTTTATTTATTTTTTGCTGTGTATGTGAAGAAAGCACTGTTCGCTGACGGCAC
Organism: Alfaro cultratus; assembly: GCA_903066825.1. Lineage (NCBI taxonomy): Eukaryota > Metazoa > Chordata > Actinopteri > Cyprinodontiformes > Poeciliidae > Alfaro > Alfaro cultratus. The sequence continues at coordinate 7,397 of CAEFZX010018252.1, forward strand.
ACCAAATCCTCCTGAGGGTGAAATAGCTTAAAGTGTATGTGCAACATGGCTTCAGCGCAATCAACACAGCAGGTTCTTAAAACAGCTTATGATTATGGAGTCAAAGCAGCAACCATTACTTCTGCTGAAGAAATACTTTTTTCCCCCACAAAATCTGAAGAGCTTTTATGAATAAATCACGATATTTTGTCTGAAAAATAGCAACGCATGGCATAAGCGGAGACGCAATGTCAGCAATGTGGCTGCACTAGTGTAAAAAAAATAATAAATAAGAATAAAAGGTTATACATGTCAGCTCCCGGCTGTAGCAGCAATATTAATATAGTCGTATCTATACGGAAGAATGTTGAAATATTAGCAGTGCTGTCAACTGATTAAAATATTTAATCACATTAATAACACACTGGCAATGTGATTAATCCCTAAGCCTAACTTTGTAAGTCTGAAATATAAATATGCACGTCCCTCCTTCTGTCTCGCTCCAACTAATTAAAATGCAAAATGAGCGACCGGTGAAATTCATGCACGTGAAATCTCAAGGTAATGTGTTGCGACACAACACAAGAAAGTTGCAAAATGTCCAACTTTTGTTGCCGTCTGTCGTTTGTCGCTCCCTGTGTGTTGAGTCCATAACGTGCTGCCTTTATGTCAAAATAGGCAGTTCAAATAATCTGCATTATGTAACGTTAAGGCTTTAAAATGTTCAGATTAATCACATGCCTTACCGCGTGATTAACCACATTCACTGCCAACACGTTCGAATGCCAACAGCCCTAATTATAAGCCAAAACGGCTCATTATTACTTAGGAAACACCAAGTCAAATAAAGTGACGTGAAACATACAAGATAAACTTGTAGTTGTGGAAAGAAACTTGAGCCGACTTGTGGAAAGTTCTTCTGAAACTCAACTGCTAATCTGACTTTACACATTAACTGACAAGGTGAGTCGTCCTCTTATTTATAGCTACCCATAAAAGTAATTGACGGCTCTCATTTCTAGACTATAATCCACATGGAAATATGTTTACGCATCAATGCACTTAGCTCACCGTCGTGCGCTTCTTCTTCAGGCGCTTCTTCTTCCTCTTCCCCTGTGTGTGTGCCAGGCGGGGATTGTTCTCCTGGTCTGAAGTCTGGTGCTGGTGGTGGTTGTTCCTGCATGACTCCAGGCTTAAGCCGTTGGGCAGTTTGGGAGGTTTCTTCTTGTGTAGGGGCCCGGCTTGACTGTTTCTGCTCTCCTGGGGCGCCAATGTCATGTTCTTCTATAAAGAAAAACAAGAGCAGGAAGCTAAGTTAAAAAGAAGAAGAAAAAAAGACATTTGATTCTCCACAAAAACATTGCGTGTGACAGCATGAATCAGTCATAATGGTGGCCTTAAAAGGCTCTGCATTCATTGGTGATTCGTTTTTCTATATCAGAGGAACCTGTTGGCAGACAGAGGAGAACTCATAAAAATCCATTTGGACATAAACCCAATGTCTCCAATGAGCATCATAAAATTTGTTCTAAAATATATTTATGGTGCAGAAAGGATTTAGATCCAGAGTGGAGGACATTCTCCTGCAGAGAACGGGAGCAACAAAAACGTCCTTCATCAATTTTCCCTCATTTTTTCCCCCCCCATTGGTTGTACAAAGAAAGAGAGGAAAAAGAGACTCCAGCTGCATTTAAACCAGAGCGACTGAGCATGAAACCTGATTCTAACGATGCACAAGGGATTCCTGAGCTTGTTTAGCTGCAGTGGAAATCACTTCCTGTCCATGCAGACAAAACAGACAATCGGATGCTGACCAGAATTGGCCAGGTTTCAGCTCGACTGCCGCTCAAAAAGCCAAAATGATGAATGCCTTATACCTACGTACCGTGTCATGCTGAGTCAGTACATCTCAAATAGTGGAGCTTAGGAGTCAGTGAAATGAGACAGGAGAATTTATTTATTTATTTTTTGTATTTGTAGTAGTCATTTTTAGTGGTTGAACTGTAAACTGGCCTCACGTCACTAGGTGGCAGCAGTGCTCACACTAATCAACAGTATTTAGCCCAGAAGAAGAAGTAACCTATGATGCCAGGAACACCAGTGTTCAGAGCTGAAGGAGGAAGAAAGATGGAGAAGTTCACTGTGAATGTAAAATATTATTCACTTTTTGTCTGGTCTGATAAGACTAATAAAATATAAGTAATATTGTTGCATATTTTACACAAAATTGTTAAGCAATTATTTAACTTTTTGAAGAGGAATAAGTGAATAAAGCCGGCAAGCAATGTTTACAGTTAAGAGAAGTTTTAAATATTACTGTGTTTAACTGAAAAATGCATATTCCAGTGAATCATTTGTACTTTTTCACCTTTGAAGACTTTAAAACAATTAAATGAGGGGCAGTACCTTCATTTTCAAAGTTATTGCAGCTCATTTTATTGCTCTGTTTTGTATGCAGAAATGTATACAAAGGTTTGTACAGATAAATAATTAAATATGATCAGGTTATCAATGATATTCAAAATGTATGTTCTCCAAGGTGGCATTACAGAAAATAACTGAGAACCACTGTGTTGTAAAAACAACACAAAAGGCTAAGTTAGCAATATTAAACATCCGAAGGTTGTCCCGTCAGTTTCCAAAACACATGCGCAAAACAAGCGCGCGCAGGGTCAGTGCGGCACCGCCAGAAAACACAGTAAAAAAAAACTTGAGTGATCTAAACCCTCCAGCGTCTCTTAAAAACTGCAGGAGGGTTAAAAGGAAGCTGTATTTCTGACTTTAAAGCCAATTGTAGCAAAGGCTGGAAGCATTATAGGAAAGTTGTTCTATTTTATTCTTTTGAATGTTTGACCTCTGTAAGGGAACGTGCTGAAATTAAAATGCAGGCAGCTTTGTGGAAACCTCTGAGTTGAGGTAAAGGTCAGCATACTCCAGGGCAGAGCTCAGCAACCTTTAGAATCTAAAGAACTATTTTTGCCGTTGTTCCTACTAAACAAGGCTTGTTTAGAGTCACAAAGTCTACTTGACCTACATGAGAAAAAGAAGCATATAATGCATACTATATGGAATACATGGATCAATGTCTTTTATTTACTGAAAATGAGAAAAATGAACAGATTTAAAGCACACAGTCTTCAGCCAAATGACACAAAACATTGAAGAAAAGTTTATTTTGTACCTTAAGAGTCATTCTGTGCAAAGGCAGAATGAAACAGAGAACTTAGCCTTTCTGATTGCCTTTACATGTGAAACCTTTGCACATTTTCAGCCACATCTAAGGAACAGATCACCCTCATCATTCTAATTCTCAAGAAAAGACGCTAAATACAATTTAAAATGAGCACTGTAGTAATATCACTATACTTTACCATGAATGCTTTCCAACATTCACTGTGACTTTATCTCCAAAAAATAATTTATGAGCACTCATGGCAGAAAATGTAGAAAAAAATTAATTTTAACACCAATAGTTAAAGAAAAATCAGCCATAAATCGTACATGTTTAGTTTTATAAATCACATTTTGTTGCACAAACTACTGCTGGGAGATTTTTTTATTACATCAGATGATCTGGGCATCAGATCATCTGATGTAATACATGATCTGATTTCTGGAGTGAAATCTGGTAATTTTTTGTCAGACTTACCAGTATAACAAAAAGGAATCACAAAAGAAGCTTTTGTTTTATGTTAATTTCACAACGGACGTCAGATTTTGTTGTCAAAGTAACCATCTGGACTTCGTTTTGAGTACTCGTTGAGTTTTCTTCACTTGAGTAACGTACAATAGTAGTCGGTGGTCTAAACCAGCAGATGATGCCAACATCTTAAGCCGATGGCTGACAGGCATCGCAATGGTGAGCCAACATCAAGCCCTGACAGCAGGCGCACTTAGCCACTTCCACACCATTTTTAATTAGCACAGATGGCCAGGCAACACTGTAAGAAATACAGCTTTATTGCATTTGAGCTGCTAGTGAACGCATAAAAATCAGTGATCTGTAGACGCTGAAGTTATTTAAGGTCTAAAACTTGTATGAACAGGCTCATAACACCGACTACAAGAGTAAAGGACTAGCCTTTTTACTATAGCCATCGACAAGGGAGTCAATGGTAAGTTAGCTTTGAGCTGAAATTCATTTAAAGGGCATGAAAGCACAACTGCAGTAAAAATAAAAATATCTGTGGAAAAATATTCTTAAAATCAATATGAGAGGATGAGAGATGGACCAATCAGAACTGAGAATGATAAGGAGGTGCAATAACAGCATTGGAAGCAATCCAGACCCTCCTAACGTGAGAAGTCATTCTCTATATTAGAAGCAGAGGTGACATCATGCCACTCTGTTATAAAGAAGTCACCATGCAGTAGAGTTGTGATAATCTTTAAGCGCTAGCTTTAAAGATTGACAGAGTTCATATTTTAACCCATCTGCGGCAACTGACATTAGCAATTATAGCAGCTACTAGCATTAAAGAAAACACTACATTTTGTGTGTATTCTCTAAATAGTGTAGATTTCACCCAAACAGATTGTAAAAATATCAACCTTTGCGAAATATAAATAAAACGGCACAACTGTTGAGCCTATTGACATCTCCCAGACCGCTGGTATAGCTTGTAAATTAACCACCTGTAGGCAAAAACTACCACAGATGAACTCATAGGCACCTGAACAAAAGAGCAAACAGAGCAACTACTTCTCTATTTTAGAAAACAGGGGACTAGTTGCAAACTAAGGATTTTGTCCCCCTGCGTTTTGGCACGTTAAATTTCATGAATAGTTGTGGTCTGACAATTTTGTTTAATCGGTGTTCTATTTTTTTAAACTAATGAACTAAACTTAGATGTGGGAAACAGATGATACATTTTAGTTCCACCTTCCTTTCTCTCATAGGAAATCAAATACAAATGGATCTAAATCAGGGGGGAAAAGAAATGAGATCACAGATCGCATGTGAATGTAGAAACTGCCACGCTTACATTCTGTCACTCAAAGCCTCTTATGTCCAGCAGTAGATGAAACAGTTTTGATAAACACATTTGTACAGCGCAGGTTTGATGGACTGTCAGAAGACCAGGAACCGACTTGTGGAAGCAGCCATGCTACTGAGTGGAGCACTGTGCTAGAGAAGAAGCACAAAGCAATCTGACTTAATTTAGACCTCACAGTCACAGCACGACTTGAATCTGATTCACGGAGCCGGTGGCGGCAAGAAAATATCAATAACCTGATCAAACACGAGACAGAATGTTGTTGTTTTTGGACCAGTAGCACTGTACATGCTGAGAGATATGCTTGTAGTAACTTGCTGCGAGTAAGTTGAGGAAATGTCCATGACTGTGACCCGACTGGCAGTGTGGGTCGCCTTCCTAACCTGGTACAGATATCTGAGGTTTAGTAAAAAAAAAAAAAAAGCCTGGATTTATGCAAAATGTTGCTTTTTCTTTTACAATACAGACATGAAGGTACAGAATTACACATTTATTTGATAATTCGGCATCATTACAGCACATTTAAACACACCAAAAGCTTCACAAGCTTGGTCAAACATGTGAAAACGACAACGTTAATTTGTTCAGGCAGTGCGAGTTGGAGTACAACAACCAATGTGAATTAAATAATAAACTAAAACTGAAAACAATAGGTTCGCTATCTTAGTCAAACGTAAAAATAAACCGCAGCAAACTTCCACCAATACCCAATCTAGCACATTTTCCAATATTAGGACCGATATTGATAACAATATCTGATTGGTGCATTTCCACCACCTACAGCCCCAATTTTGTTCTGTTGTTCGACTCATCAAAATGAATGACACCTGGGTTTCCTGAATGTTTCAGTAGGCATCCAGTTGGAAGATAATGATCTATATTCTTTGTCTGATATGCAATTTGTCTAATGTGTCACAACACAACAGTCCGGTCTGGCTGAATGTGCGGACGTTAAAACCCTCATCACATTACACTGTACCTAATGCAGTTTTATGTAAATAACGCTACACCTTCCTAAACCTATGATCTCGTAACAAATGTAATTTATTTCAATTTACTCCCAAAAATTATTTCATCTTATTCTACACTATGCAGGTGCTCTGTCTGCGCCGACAAAGAGTCACTCACCTCAGCATGTCAAATGTTTGGAGTGGCTCCAACTGAGAACCACATAATTCTGTTCACATCTATTTAACCATTTCATGCACCCACATTTAGCTGTGAACATTCATCTCCATTTATGATGTTTGGAAAAAAAATAAAAATGATACTACATCATAGTAACAGTGGCACAAATACCCAATAGAGCTAATATTTAAAAAATAAATTTCATCATGTTTTAATCAAGACATTTTTAGATGCAATCTTCTTATACAATCTCTATATTTCCATCTTGGATTAATGATGATTAATAGCAAGTGTAATGAAAATTGACTTTGACTATCTCTTTTTAACATCATATGGAAAGATTTAACATGATAATTAGTGGATTACAATACTACTACTAATGGTTTTTAATTTTGGTTTTTATGCTTTGATTTAAATACTCAGTTATTTCTTAAAAGATTTCTAAAACTTGACTTTTTGCAAAGGAGTCTTGCTTCCGTTTTACACCTAAATACCACTCCTTACACAGATTCTCTCTGTATTTATTGAACAAGCAAAAAAAAAAAGGGAAAAAAGAAAGATGAGCCAGAGTCCCATCAAATTCTACCTTTAGCCCAGAAATTATACCACATAGCCCAAAGTGAACTTCAGAGTTGGCAGACGGTACATATAAGGAATGAAATCACAGCCAATTTTCCATTATACACAGCTAAGAATAAATCCTCCCCTTCTCTAAAACAAGCAGTTGCTCACTGACAGACCACCCTGAAGTATGCTTTGTGTCTCTGCAGAGCATTATTTCACCAACATTACTGTTGTCAAGAAAGAAAAAAAGAAAACATGGAACAGAAGCGAGTTTGAAAGGCGTGCTACAAACACTGACTCATGAAATCATTTCTGAAAGCCTCGATTCACTCATAGAAAAACAAGTGCATGCATCAACTAATCTCGTTTGCCTTTCCGCCCACTCTCATCCAAGGCAAATAATGCGACATGACAACCATTGTAGGAACAGAAAAGAAGAGAAAACTTATGATGGGACTAAGAAAGAACCACTCAGTACCAACACTGACAGCAGTAGCCATGCACAAAGACGATATTTGGTGGCATTTAGTCTGAATGTTTACCTACAGGTAACCTCAACAATTTACAAAGCCAGAAAAGGCAGATTTTTAATTATCTTTTCTATGAAGCTAAATTAAGATAAATGTAATTACGTTTAAGGTCAGCAGACATGCCCACGGCGTCCGTGTGTCCAGGTGTCGAGTGAATTATTGCCTCTCAGAAAAAAAACAACAAAAAACAACCAGCATGTCTATAATTGAAAACGTTGAAAATACAAATGAAAAGGAAAATAAGAACAAATTTAGTCTGTGTTATATGTTAGATTCTGATACAACAGGAAACATGTTTAAGACACAAAAATCTCAAACACATACGTAAGTGATTCATTACCAGATTTTTCTTTTTACGATATCTTGTGGTTTTATTCTGTCATCGATCACAAGGCTTCAATGCAGTTTTGTTTGGGAGGCTCAAAATTCCCCAGGTCAGATCTCGCTGCGCACTTTGAATACAATCAATGTCACCATGATTAACTGTTTTTAAATCGAGTCACTCTTTTTTGTTCATTTTTTTCATAATCCACTATAGTTGTACGTGTAGCACGTCTAGCTTCTGGCTTTTCCACTTTGCGTGTTTAGAGAATCAGACGATGTAGAATTGGTTGGGAGCAAAGCGAATAAGATGTGTGATGAAACTGATAGGATATAAAAATGTATTTTAAATTGACATCTGGAAGGAACTGTCATCATTAACATTCAACATTTTATAGAGATGGTCAGAAATGCTTGTGTTTAGTATTGCAATCCTACGATTGAAAACAACACTTAATAGCTCTTCTGTACTGTATGCTAGCTTGTGAATCTAAGTTTTAACACCAAAGCAATATATTACTGGTCTAAGGACATTGCCTGATGAAGCTACAGAAGGAGATACAAAGCTAACCATTGTGAGGTAATCTCATTGTGGTTGAACTAAAACAAAAAAACCGCATGCGCTTGTCTAATCAAAGATAAATACACTGATAAAGGTGGATAAATGTGTCAGGCCCTAGTGGAGAGCGGAGTATGTTAACTTCAACCGTCTTGCTGAGCAGTGAATTGTCTCTAATGCCTCAGAGTCCCTGCCTGATTATCACATTTCCAGCCCGTGGTTAAGAGCATTAAGCCCACTCTAAGTGGTGAGTCAAACACATTATCAGAAAATTCACCGGAGTTGTTTCCCATTATGCAATCAGTTAGAAGTTCAGTTCGGGGCGTTGAACTACTTCATCTGTGTGTGTAAAGGTTCAAGCCTCGCTGAGCAGGAAACACCGACTCCGTCTCTTGTAGCCCCTTAAGCCCAAGCCTTGATTGCAAGTGTGTAGAATTGACTTTTAGATACCAATATAGAGGATGAAAATCTTTATTTTTTTAAGATTTCGTGTGGTTGACAGATTAAAGATTTAGAAAACATAAGAGTCAGTGGGCGGAAAAAAGACTTAGAACAGTATAAACGTCATGATTCTTTAAGCTCAACAGAATTAGTGGCTCCACATTACTCCAACCAACCATATGGGTGGTCCTGACTCTAATTTGAACTCAAATTAGACTCAGTTAGTTGATGCTTTCACCTTTTTGTTTTCAAAAAAATATTCCATTATTTTAAAGGATGTTTCATGTTAAAACTAGTGGTGAACTGTGTGAGTAGAGACTGTATATTTAAAGTAACAGGCAGAGTCAGAACTGGTGAGTTCATACTGACGTTAAGGGTCCACTGTCCCCTCCGCTGCACCCACAGACTCTCAGAATCTGATACACTGAAGAATACTACTACCACTACAAGAATACTACTACCACTACAAGAATACTACTACCACTACAAGAATACTACTACTACTGCCATAGTATTTTGTCAACTTCGCAACCGTTTCCATTAAATAAGAAACCCAATTACTTATTCGCGTGAATACGTTTGTTCATGCGAAAAGTCATTAAAAATCATGACCCCCCAACTACTTCCTGTTGTTGTCTTCTTCATGGTTTGCACCAGTGGCAACATCCAGTTGTTGATCACGTGACCCGGTTGATGCGAAATAGTGTTTCCACTGCAGTTTTGCAAAATAAACCAATTTCGACATGACCAAAAAGAAAAAAATCACCGCATCCCAGCGCCAAAACTTTTTATTGAAAATATTTTTTAATATCTAAACGGGTGTGTTTCCTTTAGGTAACACAGCTACAGTTATATGTCCAGGTTTGGCTTTACTTTGTTTTTCCTTTTTTTTATTAAAGTACATTGGAAACATGCATGTCTGGATGCAACAAGGTTGGTTGTTTCAATGGAAAATGAATGGAATATATTTATAGTCCCTTAAGCACATACAGCCCTACAAGTGTTTTATCCTAGAGCAGCATTTATTCATACACTCACACACAGATTGGCAGGCAACTTGAGGTTAAGGGCTTAATTGTTGGATTACACTCTCAGTGTGTTCATATCATCTTAGTTTAACACTTCAATCTTGTTTCCTGTAACCGAGGAACGGCTGATAGTGTACACAAGCTCGCCTTTTTCCAGATAGATGCATAATTATGCATCAGTGAGAGCTCATTAACTTATTTTAAACATCAAAGTGATATCTGTCCAAAGCAAAAAATTGGTGCTAAGTAGCATCTCTCTCTGCACTTGTAGATGAAACAGGAATTAAACGAGGTAAAGAAAGAAAAAAAATAATAATAAATGCAAATTTATTAAAAGATCGGGAGACAACTTTCCAGACTTAGTTCAAGGAGTTCTCCTGGGAACTGAAAGACTCCAACTCTATTTAAAATCATGTTTTATGCTAAACAGATTAGAAAATAATTCAATATGTTATTTATTCCATCAATTCAAAATAGGTTGAGTGACAGTAAAGTCAAATTTCTGCATGCTAGAGCCGAGTCTCAGAATCGTCGTGATGAAACAGATCATTTGTGAAAAGATCGATCTCCACATGGATCGTAGCAGAGAGCAAGGGGCAGAGGCAAAGAAAAAGATGAGCAGCGTGCACATGGCCATGATTGACAGCGCTAAGACCTTCCTCCTTGCTCTGATTGGTTGTTGCTAGTTAGGACTGGGAGAACTCGGAGGCGGCAGATCTACTTTAAACCATCTCACCCTACACAGACAATCTTTATCAAACGGAAAATGTCTCTACTGTACATGAAGAACGTAATATCTGTTCAATTCTTTTTTTTAAGTGTTTCATCATATTGTTTGCTACCGCAGGACTAATTCATACTACATTACTCTATTCCTTGTTGCTATGACATCCATCAATAGGAGACTTCACATTACAGTACGCTTGTTAAATTAACCAGTACAGCCGTTTCCCTAAGGACTACTTCACACATGAAAATACTGCATTCATCAGAGTACTTACACTTGCATAGGGATTTGTTTAAGAAATCCAAACCAAACAGCAATTACATCCTTTCTGCTTCATAAATGTTTAATTGAACACTTTCATCTGTTGGTGTATATATGTACATATATATAAAATCTGTATTATTTTCTTGGCTGTAGTTTCCGTTGTACTGACAGCACTTGAACACAACGGGTTATCCTGTCTACAAACATCTGCTGTGTTTGGCACCGCTCCGCTTTCTGAGTGCACACATGATTAAGGCTGACTGGAGTAATGGCAGCAAGCGAGGAAAACACAACTGACTTGTCGAAATAAAGCAAAGTGACACTGGCAAACACTTTCCGTATCAAAGACGGCAACAACGTGGCCGGAACAGTCGGGCGGCAAACGTGAGGTTGCGCACGGAGTGACAAAGCAACGACCAGGCCTGTCAAAGTGAATCATTCTGAAAAATGATGCTTTTGCTTTCTAATTTACTCTGTTGGCGAAAGCAAAGTGAAGAAATGTGCTTCTGTGTGTTTGTGTTGATGACACAGCATTATGTTTGGGTACAAAAAAATAAAAAATAAAAATCTGTTTGCAGCAGAACGGCGAGTCTGCAGTTCCTTCTGCCGAGCGCGGGACTTAATGAAAAACAAACGTATTCAGTACGGGCGATGAGAAGCCACAACATTTACCCTGATGAAATAAAGATGAGCAGGAGACCCAGACTGTCATCCTTTGGCCTTTTTTTCATGGTAATCACTGAGTAAGCAAAGCAGACAGAGTGGCTTGTCACTGGCTGCCCAAACATGGAGACCAACACAGCCGCTAACGCTGCTCTCGTTTATTATTTCAGCAGGATACACAGGTAAAGTCTCTTAAATATGCATGTTTCAGGTGCCAGGCTTTCTAATCCACTCAGGACCAACAAGAAACTAGCGTGTGGAAATCAATCTCCTTTGAAGCCGTCTTCCTTGGTCAAGATAATTGCACCTAATTGCCGACAGATGCGATGACAAATGAGGAGGTTCTGTCCCTTTGTTCAGCCGTCCTGAGATGACAGCTCACTCTCTATTCTTGAATAATTCCAGTTACGGCGACATTTATTTTCTCTTTGGGATCAATAGAACCTTTATAAGCAGAATTCAGCAAGTCAAACAATTGGAATAATGAGAAATATTAATGGTAATAAACAGAAGCAGCCTTCATGTAAGGCATAATCATAAAGACATTTTTTTTTTAAAGTTGATCTTTTAATCAACTTAAACATTGATTAAAACCTTGATCTTTAAGTTGAAATCTGTTATGACCATCGGTAAATGTAACTATGCTTCGTTGTATCTCACTGACTGAGTCTCAATGTGTTTTAAATAGACTTGAGCCAGTTCTGCTCTGTGATTTCCTGCAATATCGGCTCACCTTGTTTCACACTAGCTGCTGTTGCTGATTGGACTGATGTCACGGCCTCTGTGAACCAAAAAAGCTTCAAAAAAACAAGTAAATTGCCACTGAGGCTCTGATTTGATGCTTTAATTAAAGTTACTTAGGTTTGTCCTTAATGTAATACCCACTATTATATTGTATCTATTTGGTGTCATTCAAACATTGATTATAAAAAGATGTTCTTCCTTATATAATGTATATTTGAAACGAAGATATATCAAGTGAAACAGGAAGTTGATCATAACTGTTTCATTTATTTATTTTTCCACCAGCTTTATCAGGTTCTGGTTGACGACTGGTCAGTTAGAAACTCAAAAATCTGATCTTTTTCCAATCAGTGAACTCATCACATGTGAACAGCTCTTGCTGGTACACTCTTCGGTGTGGACTTCAGTGAGATGATGCAAAGTTAATTATTACATGACCGTGAGGTGTTTTAAAAGTAATTCAGGAAAAGTTAAAGAGATGTAAGAAATGGCTCATTTCCAGCTGTTAGAGAGAAAGACTTTCAGTGGCTAACAGGAAGGCTAAACAGAGTACACAAAATTGCTCTGTTAGATTCTCTTTAACTTTCAACCTCAGCTATAAAACATGCTAACCCTGGATATGTTGACTTAGTTTAGTTAATATTTCCAGCAAGGGCAATAATTCTATTTTCTCTACAGAATACAAACTGAGACTTCAGCTTTAGTATTGCTAAAGCTGCTAATGCTAATTGCTGCTAATGCTAATTGCTGCTTTAAGACGAGAAAGGAATTTTCAAATGCCAACTCCGCAATTGATTTGTTTAAAAATACTAAAACCCTGATTATTTTCTTTTCTAACTATAACATCGCCTCTGCTACTAATATGAACACTTACTGACCACTTATGACAGAAAAATAACATGAATGTTCCTCCTGTGTCTTCTTGTGCTACATGACCTAAAGAGAAATCGGATAAAATCAACATCGACAAATCAAATCTTTATAAACCACACAGACTTAAATGAAACCGTCATTGTCAGTAAAAAACCCCAAAAAAACCCCCAGCTCTCTCCTGAGATTTGGAGTCATGTGAAACAGAAATACTTGATTTTATTCAAGCTGTATCTTTGTAGTAAGAGCTCCCATTCCCTCTTATTTCTCTTTTTTCCCTCCTCTGCCACTATGATTTACAGCAGAAAATTGACTTGGGGAGGGAGAGAATAGCAGGCAGTGCTTTAGTCTTTCCCAACACGCTGTCAGAAACTGAAGCTGCAATTTACAGACAGAAAAGAAAAAAATCACAGCAAATAGTTTAATTAACTATTAACTATGGTAGTTAATCGGAGGAGGTGGGGTTCAATCAACCTGATGTCTCCGTCAAGCCCAAAACTAATCAGACTTCCTCTTAACTTTCTGCGTTCATTCGGACAGAGGTGGTGCTGAAAACGCGTCGGGTTGGGTCAGTATCCTGGGACAGCCGAGAAGAGAGAGAAGAAGAAGTTTGATTTCACACGTCTTTCGTGTGGCAACACTTTTTATTCCAGGACTCCTCAGATCAACGACGCAAAGTTTCAGTCAGGACGCAAAGGCTTCAGACGTCCTGATCCATGTTGCTAAGCAACTGGGTACAAAAAACAAAGAGAGAGTGAGAGAGATCATTAAATTGGACCAACGCTCACTGAGTTCTTTGTTAGCGTCTGTGCAGCTGTTGGCCCCGAGCGCAACGAATGCAAATATGCTGTTAGACGAAGCCGAGCGTCTGAATGATCGGAGTGATCTATGAAGTTATAATAACTTGTGACATGTTCTTTTAAAGTAACTGTATTCATCATTTCAAGTTGGTCAGGTAAACTCTGCCACATATATCATTAAAGACAGCCTCAGTCTGATCCAACAGTGACCTGATGCTGATGTCATTCTCGGGTCGCATTCCTCATCCACTCATCCACTCATCCAAATGCCTGTGGTTCTGTGTTCTTGCACGACATATTTGGATTGATTTTTACTGAGCAGTGGAAGATATCCCCAACTCTTAAAGTAATAATAACTAAGGGAAAAAAGTTCAGATCCCTTCAAAGGAAAAACAAACTTATAACAACAAAAGGAAAACTGACTAAACTACAGAAAAAAAAATGTAACCTCCATTTGCAATAGAGTGTAACAGATTGGAAAGATCAAGATGCCTGTTGGAGGACTTTGACAAAAGGTTGCAATGTTTATAATTTCTTAGTCCTTTTGTATGAACCGCACCAACGTACACGTCAACGATAAAAGCCTCACCACTTGTTCACGTTCAACACGAATCTCTAAAAGTGCAGCTGTAAAGTTTTGGTCCCGCTTTAAGAGGTTCACGTTCAACGACACCGATATGAGAGCATATATCCTTGTGAACAAAGAATAACCTTTGGTGTGTGCGTGTGTGTTTACAATACGTCACAGGTTTGAATCCGGGCCTGTTGACCTTTGCTGCCCTCTCTCAAAAAAAAACCTTTTCCTGTCGACTTACTGTCAAATAAAGGCCAATAGAGACAAAAAAAAAAATCCTTTAAAAAATAAATAAAAATGAACCACACCACCAGCCAAACACAAACTGGTGTTTTTCATCCAGAGCATTCCTTGCAAATACTGAATTCGTTTGCGTAAGTAACCAACCACAACTAGCAGAGCATTACCAAAAAAATGGAAGTATTTAGGAAAACACAAGAAAACCTCAAACTTGAATATTGTATCTTAAGAAAGTTTAATAAAGCCTGCAAATGCGCTCTCTCGTTGTTGTCCATTTTCATTTATGTTGCCTTTACATGTATGTGACCAGCATTACATAGCGTGTTCTACGCTCTTCTCACTGATTTATTTCAGTTGTATTTATTTTTTAATACTCTTTAGCTGGTTTTCAAGTACTCTCAATTATGTCCTCCAATAACACATCATTAGAGAGTCATATTTTCTGTAAACCTTAACATTTTTTAACACAAAAGGACATGCTGGGCCGCTGTTGGGCTCGGAAATCTATCTACTTGGCAGGTTTTCTGGGTCTATTTACATTGGTAAAAAATAAAGAAAACAAACAGAAAAGATCCTTAAAAATATTAGGTCTTAAGCATAAGACATAAAATGAAACTGGATATCAATATGAAGGTAAACAAAGCATAAATCCTTTTCCTTGTTACTGTTACAGCAAAAAAAAGCTATTTAGTTTTCCCATAAGAGCTTAACAGATTACCTCATTTCAGTTACCGTTAAGCTAAATCAATGAAGGAAGCACCGGCTGTGCGCGCATAACTCTGTTTCCTGCTTCTATAAAGACTAAAGACTGAAGGCTGCAGATTCCTGCCTTATTTATAGCCTACAGATGTTAAAGCTCATGGTGGAAGATGAGAGGCAGACATGCCGGTCCACAGGTAACAAGAATCCCTGTAAAAATAAAAATAAAAATCTCCATCTCCCGCAATGGAGGAGGAGGTTTGTGTCAAAGAAAAAAAGAAAAAAAAAACATGATTCAATTCATATAATGAAGTTTTCAGAATAACGAGCTGTTGCTATGCGGGCGAGTTGCTGTAATTGCGGCGACTTCCTCGCACCTAAGCATTCCGAGATCAAACGACTGAAAGCGAGCCATTTTTAAGAACGCAGCTGACTTTTTTTGATGGTACATTTTTATGTGCAGTAGGAGAGGCTGCACTGTGGCTGCGGACGCTCTGCTGACACGGTGATCAGATGAGGGGATGCAGGATGGTTCACAATGAGGTTGGAGGAAGAATTCAGCGACCTTTCACTCACAATTCCCTTTTTTCATTAAAAAGAAATACAAAGAATTGGATTTAAGCTATGCGCGAGACGTACAAATTCAACAGTTCACAATTAAAAATGACATCAAGAGAGTGAGTTGTTAAGCCCTTCAGTTTAATTAAGGTATTTTGTACAAATAAAAATCAAAGAACTCAGCCAATTCCTTTCAGCTCAGCACATAACCACGAGGATTATTGAAGGTAAGAGGCTGACAATAAACTGTAAACTCCTAAGAGCCTGAGTCAGTTCGTAGCACAGATAAGTGGCCTCATTTCCACGTTTTCTGTCAAGCTCCTTGAATTACGAGGGTGTCAAACTGCTTGTCTTATAGTTCAATGGCTGATGCTTTATTACTATTATTTTTTTTTACTCTACAATGTCACTCGAATGCAACATATTCATTTCTGTGTCTCTTAGGAAACCCTTGAGGACAGACTGCACAACTATCAGAGAGAAAAAAACAAACTAAGAATCTTTCCGGTTTTGTAAAGAAAAAAATCCATGTGTGTGTTTTATTTGTTAAACACAGCAAACTGTGTTTTCAACACTGCCCAAGCAGACTATCATGAAGCTGTAAGAAATCATATTTCTCAGTTGTTTTCATGAGATTCCCTCAATTAGAGAAAGTAGCCCAACTCTAGTCTATCCCTTACATGACCAACTAGAACCAATGTATAGGATGAAACCTCCGTGTTTCATCCTGAAAGCTGCATTTTTAGTAAGAGCACACTGATTGCAGTTTTCTGGCCGATCACTGATCTTTAACCCTTCCAGACAAAAAGGAAGGGTTAAAGCCAACTTTGCAGCACAGTAAATCTGTCGCACATTGCGCTATCTGAAAAATTCCCCTTTTCCGAAAGTGGAGACGTTGCGCTTGCCAGCCAATATCGGGTTATTACGGTAATTTCACTCCCCACCCTAGCAGGGAGTGAAATTAATCTGAGGGGCGCTCTTTTAATACATAGATGGTAAATTGCAAAAATAACTCTCTAAATATGGAAAGTTCCAGTTGTTATGGATAGATGGGGAAATATATATTTATTCGAAGGATATTTAAAGAACTGCGTACAATTAAAATAAGCAAAAAATATCCAGGCGGACATTTGAAACTTAGGTCATAAAGGGTTAAAGTAGTATAGATCATACTACAGCTATATGGAGATAAATGTATAGCCAGCTCATCATTCTCTTGCTGCTCATGTGAAGTTCCCCACAGATCAATTCTCGCTTCTCTTCTCCCTTTACTCGTTCTGCCTGAGACCTACTGTATGTCATCACATTAATTTCAGTTTGTTTGGGTTTTTTTTGTCTTTTTTAGGAACTCCAAACTGCTAAACTCTTGAATACTTGACACCATCTCTAAAAAATGCTACAACCTCCTGCTTCAGTAATACCAAATATAACCTCAATATGCATTAATAAGCACAATGGGAACAGACTGTTTGTGGAGAATATTCTTCTATATTTCACCCAAGTGTCAGAGACGGTGTTTTGCAAAAAGGAAGCCTTTGCTTTTTCAGACAGAGGACGCTGGACTGTGCAGGCAGGCCGACATTGGGCAAAGCAGGAGCAGAAAAATGACTTTCATTGTCCCTTGAGAAGAAAATGAAAGCTGCAGATACAATAAAAGCTTTAGTTAGTGGCTCCCTCAGTGAGCCGAGATGTGCTGAGTGTCAGAAACCCAGGAGCGTTTTTTTTATTTTTTTCAGAAGTACAACATTATCCAGTGTTTATTTCTGAGGGATTTCAACAAAAAAAGTACACCTTTCTGTTGATTTTATAGCTGTTATAAAAACGGGCAAACACTCACTCGGCAGTGACTGAACACCAATCACAGCATCAGAGTTTTGTTGCATTAAACAAAAACGCCGCATCCCTCTCATCTCTGTAACGTCAAAATCAATCGGTCAACAAAAGCAGAGTTATTAAGTAAGTTCATTTTCAAATATTTACTTGCCAGATCTTTTTAAGATCTTCAAGAATGTTGTCTTCAAACAGTTTCGACTTGTTTTATTTTTCTTTCTTTCTAAATCCAGACAAAAGCTGAAAAAAATTTGACCCTAAACTAGTCAGAACCGGCAGCTGTTATAGTTGCACCAAATGAAAAAAAATAAATGCGGAATCTCCTGTTTTATTTACAGGAAAACCAAAAAAAATGTGAAGGTATTTTAAACTATGCGGTTGCCGAATTGCCTACTTCTCATTTGTTTTGCACTAATTATGAGAATAAAAATCACACACACATCTTTATGGCAGTGACAAAGAACACAGAGTCTACACACGACGCGCTAATAACCATTAGCACGTTCACGGTGGCGTCTACAGGCAGCAGCAGGGGAAACAAAGGGATAAATAAACAGTTCTGTGTGCCAGTCAAGTTGAATGACACAGCAATCATTTCAGGCCACTGAGAACTAATTAGTTCGCAGCAGAGGAAGAAAAACAGAGCGAGGCGCTCCTGCAGGCTAACAAGACGATTTCCAACCAGCAGCCTTCCCCTCTGTCCACAAGATCTGGCTTGAAATTCCCAACAACTACCTAAAAATATCTCTCCCACTTTTCTGTTTTTAGATCGTTTTTTAAGGCTGAACTCTTTCTGACTCTTCGTTGGCTTAATTACAGTTCAAATGAGAGTGTAGGAAAGCTAAGACATATTCTGTTTTTTTACTAAATCACCCTTAGAGAGAAAGGAGGAACTTATTACAGAGGCCATAGTTTGTCTGCAAAGTCAAACTAATTCCAACCTCGTCTCTACTTCAGTTGATTGGGCTTAAATGCATCGGAGAAATAAAACTGAAGTGCTGAATGCGGCTTCAGTTTGAGTAAAAGCTGCTTCATTAAGGGTGTTTAAAGACAATTTAAGAGCAAATAATGGAATTGAGAATGTTCTTATTTAGCGACTGAAGCCAAGAACTAATTAAGAGCAAGTATTAAATAATTTCCCTTTGTAGGGATTGTAAAAGAAAAGAAAAACTAACACAAAATAATGCAGGTTATTTTTTTTTCTTCGCTTTTTCTATGCTACTTCACTTAGAGACTTCATTAAATGCCCTGCATTAATTACTATACAGCATTTAAAAAAAATATCCAAACACTTTGGCAGAATGAGAGAGAGGATGAAATGGTGTTACCGTCAACAGATTGTTTTTATTTTCTTTTTTAATTTTGGTTGGGAGAAAACTTTTTCCCACTTAACCTCCATTCATCTTAAGATATGAAATTTTAGAAAGAAGAACAGAAACCTGAACCGGCAGGTTCGCTGTGCTGAAAAATAATGTATTATTCGAATTCCTGACAAGCTGGTCACGACTGATTATCTGTAAATCTTCTAGTTCTGGTCACTAGATCATCTCTGTACATATTCCCACACGTCTTCTGCCTTTTATGTAATTTAATTTTAAATAACAAACTCCCCTAAAACCGAAGCAGAAACTTCTGTTAGCTTTACTTCGTCACCAGCTACAACTCAGGCCGGCAACAGCATTTCTAATCGTTAGGCCTCACCCTCCTGTCAACAGATGAACACAAGCTGTTAAAATGTATTCCTGCGTCATCTGCCCAGGATTTGAAGTGAATGATCTTTTAACTCCTCAAAGAGTCACTTTTCTGACATTAAGAAATATCACAGTGGCCAATCATAGGAAAACAGGTTTGCAGAATTCGTTAGAAGCAGATGACAGCAAGATGAAAACTTCACCATCGCTTCTTTTCAAAGCTCATCAAACAGTCAGTGAGGGTTTAAGAGCACTAAAGTAATTTAGCTGTCAGCCCAAATACACTGTGCCTCCGTCTTTGTGTGATCACCGCTGTTCGTCAGATGAGAAGCAACTCAAAAAACTCCCAACAGTATTCTCTAGCCACTAGAAAAAGAAAAAAAAAAGATCTGAAGCCAACAAACACTGCAGCGCTGCTGTTAAATAAACAGCAGTGGTTGGCAGCAACTGAAAATACAGACACAATCAGACGGAGTGGATGCTGCTCAAATGCTCTGGAAGTGTGTAGATAAACCACAGAGAAGGACGGCTGCTGCTCTCCTATAGAGCTATTTGAAAAGGCAAAGCATGCGGCTTCTCTGCTCACCTGATCCGTTGCTCTGCCTCCTACGGCATTAAATGTGAATTGTATTAGGAGTTAGTTGGATTTCTATAGTAAAGTAAGAGATGGCAGAGTTTCCTGACCAGTGATTTCCAATTTTCTTGAATGTCTCACCTGCCGATTCAGATCGTTACTGATTCCAATGTATTAATACAATGAAAAAACACAAAAAGAAAAAAAAGTAGTTCAAGTTTAGGAATATAGGTAGTGGTTTTGAAACATATGTTCCTTTTATTCAATTTTCCGAGGTTCATATGTCTCGGAACCTTCAGAGACATATAAAGACAGTTACAAAGTCGTCCTTCTATCACCTGCATAATGTTTCTAGGATTAAAGTACTAATGTCCCAGCAAGATCTTCAGATAAACATATGGACCTGTTTCTCAAGTTGCATTTTTCTTGGTATAATATCTACAGTGACCTGCTAGCTTAGATTATAACAAATTACAATTTAAGTTACCATAATTATGCAGATGATACATAGCTCAATGTCACCAGTTGGCTATGAACACATTAAATGTTGAGTCACTGCATGGAACAAAAAATTGCCATAACGTTCTTCAGAAACAAAACCGAAGTTATCATCCTTGACCCTAAAGAGGAACGACTTAGAGTAGAAATTCGGCTTCAGTTACAGGTAGAAACGAGTAACCCGGCCCAAAATCAGGTTACTTCCATGAACCTTCAGAGTCAAATAGAGACAGTAACAAAGTCGGCCTTCTATCACTTGAAGAACATTGGCGTGATTAAAGGACTAATGTCCCAGCAAGGTCTAGAGAAACTCGTACATCTGTTTAGCGTTACTCAAACTGCAACAGTGTCTTCACAGGTCTGCCTAAAACGTCAATCGGACGGCTGCAGCTGATCCAGAACGCTGCTGCTTGCATCCTCACTAAAACCAGAGAACGCCCACTTCTAATGTCCCTACATTGGCTTCCTATAGTTCAGAGAATAGACGTGAAAATACTTTTGTCACTTTATATATCACTGAATGCTTAGCACCCACATACATTAAAGACTTGTTGTTATTGCATCAACCTTCCAGAGCACTCAGGTCTTCTGGTTCTAATTTGCTCTACATCCTGAGATCTAGAGTAAACAGATGTAGAGTAAGGTGCTCTGGTCAAAAGAGAGCAAAATTAAACCACTTGGCCTCAGTACAAAATCTTAAGGGGTGAAAAATACCCTGACGATGCATGAAACCTTGTGGTAATAGCATTACCTGTTGAGGATACTGGTCAGAGTTGATAGGAAGATGGATGTAGCTAAATGTAGGAAGAGAGTAAACCTGTTAGAGGTTACAAATACTGGGATTAGGGCAGAGATTCACCTTCCAGTAGAACAAAATGGCTTACAGACACAAAGGTGGATCTTTGAAAAACTTTTTTCTGTTAATTATGATGGTTTTCCCCTTCATTTAATGAAAATATGGCATTTAAAAGTAGAATATTAAAGCAGACCAACATATATATATATGACTCTGTTTAATATCTGCTTAAAGGTTATGTAAATCTGTCAATCAAGACTTAACAGGATGTATATTCTAATGTATCAAATTCAGCTGCAGAATAAAGCAAATCCTTGTGTTAAAGTAGCTCAGTTATTTGTGAAACAAATCTCATAAGCCATCGATTGCTTGCCTTCAACTTCTACAATTATTAGATTACGTGTTCGACTGTCACATAAATTCCCAATAAATAAAAAAAAAAGAAGACGCGGTGAATATAATGTGACAAAATGCGAAAAAGAATTATTAATCGTTTGCACGGCAACACATACCGTATCCTGCACAGATGAAATATGGCAGCCTGGGAACTGATCCAGAAACCTGACAAATGGGACTTGGAGTGAGGAGTGGAGTTAGTGACAAAGAAGAAGAGATGGCTCCTTTATGCTGTTCACACAAGAGATACTCAATAATAGTCCATATAATTGGTTAAAAAAAACCTTATATGATCACCAGTAGATAAAAATTAATTTTTTGACTTTATTTTAGCAAGATAAGTTGGATTTCTCCGTTTCGGCTGGTGACGATCTCAAACTATTGTAACAACTCTCAGCTTTCAGAGCAAATTAAATGAACATCTCCATCATCATCTGGTTCTGCGGTCGCATATGAGATTGATCTTTACGTTTTATACACAATAGATGCATGTGGGTGCTGAATAGGCCACCACATCTCAACTTGGAACACAGTGTGCTCCAGCTCCACCGCGTTCGGATATCTGGCTGCCTGCCTGCCTGCCTCAAAGCATTAATGTTGATGTGCTCACAGGATAAAGCAAGCTGAGCGGCACCAAGGAAGTGACAGCTTTTACAGCCTGTATGGCAGTGCTGGAAAATGCACTACACGCCTGACACGCAGCACGCTGGCAGGCAATGTGGTTCATGCTATATTTTTTTTCCCTTTTTACGACTAATAACCCGTGGGTTATGCCTCGGCTTGCGCGGCGAAGTGGAATCTGGGGCATTTTTAAGGAACTGTCACTTTGTACTTCTCGGGTCGCCCCGCAGCACTGCCCCCTCTTTGTGGCAGGACGGTCTCTAGGGAGGCAAAACGCTTCCAGACCAAAACCAAAAAGGCTCTGCGACCCTGGTGGCAGTCCACTCTGCCTCCCACGCATCTGCACCTGTTGTTCAGGCGTCTCGAAGGTGGCAGCTCCAGCGAAAGATGACAGTTTTCACAAGCGGTGACAGGCGGGAAGAGCTGCAGTGCTTCACTTGCCCTCCTTACACGTCGGAATCAAAGCGACCGCACCCGGGCCGACCTCGCCGGCGTTTACGGCAAGAGTGACTGAGGCCTCATCGGGACGCGTTGCAAGAAACGCTGCCGGTCCTGGTGAAATCTGTGTCACCTGTCAAACATCACTTAGGCGAAGAGGTTCCACGCGGTGGCAGCTGTCAGAACATTTGGGAAAAGTTGCGTGCAAGATAAAGAGACTGCTTAACCGCAGATACCGCCGTCTGTGGTTTTGATTTAAAAAGTATGTGCAAGTATTTAGAGGGTCAAACAATCGGTTTTAAAAGTGACGCCCCTATTTTGATCTGATTCCAAGAAAAAGTAAAACAAATTTCTTTCAGAAGTGAAGCATCATGGGGTTCAGCTTCCGTCAGGACAACAACTCAACACCTACACTAATCAATTAATCGATCAATGAGAACTTTTCATACATGAAGTCAATATAAAGTGCTTTCCAGAAGTGTACTAAAATGAGTAGTTACAAAAATGACATTGGTTGAAGGACCAAGGAAGATACTGGAGGTAGACATAAATATTCAAAGAATTGACTCTAAAATGTGCTTAAAGAAAATGGTGACAAATAACAAAGAGAAGGAATAATAAATAAAGATAATACAGAAAAAATAATACATACAGACAAGTGAATTAGAATTTATATTCAGTTCAAACAACTGATGTAAAATATCTAATCACAACAAAAAGAAATAAGCATAGTAAACATAATCATTTTAAGAAATAAATATAAAAAAACTAAAGTGCAATAAAATGACGTGTATTTAGGATAAGTTAAAGATAAGTAAGAATGACCTTAATTACTAAAGGTGAGCTGAAAGCCAAACCAAAAACGAATAAAAAAAACAAACTAATCATCAGTGTTTTCTTTTGCTTTCAGGTTTGAAACAAAACTGACCATCGGGAGGCTGTTCCATACGGGGGAAACAAATATGGCAAACAAGACTCGATAAAAGACGAAATATAGTTGTATCAATAAAAACAGTGGAAACTGTCTTGGCACTACCTCAGAGGCTAATATATGCAGGCTTATCGCCATACTTGAGAGCACAACCAATCAGTGTCAAGGACAATTGTAAAGCTTTACAAACACCAGCCAATAGCATGCCAATCTGCATTTTCTTTCAAACATTTTAAATATGCTTTTGAAAACAAACAACATAAAAAAACAACTTGTGTTAAATACAATTTAAAGTCCTTACAATATGATATTATAATTGCACTGATTAGCATATAACAGCTTTATCCGTCTCCTCTAAGAGTCAGATTCACTCCTGAACAGCATAAACCTATATTTGGATGTTTAATCATTTGTAAGCAGTGGAAGCAGGTTTATAAGCTGCAGTAAATTTTAATTCGGCTGTAATTATGTGTAACAAATGATGCTTGCAATATGAACAAGTCATTAGTCTATGAGTGAGCAAGAGAAGAGGACGCAGTTAGTAGAGGAAACAGGACAGGCCAGTGCAGCGGGGAAATAAATGGCTGGAATACCGTAAACCTCAGGGGTGTGAGTACAAGACGAGGAAAAACTCTAAACTTTAAATATAACTGTATGTAAACAGTGACTAATGTGGAGCCGTGAACAAGCTCTTTGGCTTCAATTCACCTTGTTATGGAGAGGAGCTGAAAAGTAGGAGGAAACAGGTGGAATAGCCTGCAAACCAATGCAGACGTTGGTCACTTCAAGTCCTATCACATGTGAGATTACTGATGTTTGGAGAGGAAAATGTTAAGATGACTAAGTGGATTTATGAGGAGGAGTGTGAGGAAGCAGGACTAAAAACAGCCACAGATGGACTGACAGTAAGTCCCAGAAGCATTCAGTGCCTCTGCAGGCACTTGACATTTCATGCTCAAAAGAAGTAATGAGATCAGAAAGAGAGAAAATGCTCAGTATCTCTTGGTTGCCACGGCTGCCAGAAAGAAGGTATCTCTTCCATTTCTTACTCGACGGGTTAATTATTTTGGCATGTTCTATTTTCTGTCAATCAACAATATGCACAGAATCAAAGAGAGCAATAATTAGTGGTAGGAAAACACAAAATACTCCTTGTCTGTGCAGAGAAAAGACTAGGAATCATAAGAGACACCTCAGTGTCTGAACTGCTGACACAATATTAGGTTTTTTGTGAAACATTTTCCACCCCTGTTGTGATGTATATATAAGAAGAATGTATATAAACATAAGACATCCCTGTTGAGATGTTTAATGTTTATCCTTCAATAAACATTAGACATTCAGTGTGGGTGATCCTGCTGCTTGAAGTGAAAGTTAGCACCAAAGAAGAGGCCGATGCCTACAGAAAGCAGAAAGTAGCATTATCTGAGGACGGTAATTCCATGGTCGACACAGCTAGATATTATAAATGTCAGCCAATATTCAAAACCTCTCAAGATCTAGTCTTTTAAAACTATCCCCTTGTCATACACTTTGCTTCGTCCAGAGGGTCTGGACTCTCGGCTGTTGAGAAACGATTGATTCTCAACAGGTGTGGACTGTGTTGAAGTTTTTAACTTTAATATATATTTTGGCCGTGATGTATGCAAGGCGCCAGTCCAGCGCTATGAAGCTTACCGGAAATTGCACTGTAAACAGCCATCCTACACTGCAAAGAGAAAAGTGCCAATCAAAATAAACTGGCTGAAAATGATAAATCAATATTTCTAAGCGTGGCCAACATGGACTGAACGGCTTAGTTCACGTCCTCTGATGCCATTCCTAAAACCACAAGAAGACTACAATTCTAAAACGGTGCAAAAATCACTATCATCGTTCATAACCTCTCCTTCTGGTCCGCTGGAAAATGTAGAAATCCAGCTCAATGGGACAAAGTCCAGGCAGAGCACTCAAGTGAGATTTAAATAAAGCAGAACTGCATAGGAAGGCATAGGCCAGGCTTCTCAAGACCCTAACCTGAGTTCAGAGTAAAACAAACATGTCCCACTGGGAAGAAACAATGCCGATAGTTTGTGGGCTATTCTTAACAGAGAAAAAAAAACAATACAAAGACGTCACCAACATCCAACATCCATCGGACTTTCTAGGGCGCAATGGAGTTTAAGTTTACCACAAAGAGCACAAAGATCCAAACTTCATGAATGATGTTCTTTGAACAGGTGAGAAAGGAATAGTTTGGACACCTGAACATGACCCCAATGAAGGCCACAAGCTGAAACACTTTGGTCTGCAAAGAGAGTTGTTTCTTATTACTTTAAGTGTTACTGGAGTCTTCATCTCCCACGATCTTTGATCTTGGGAGCTGATGTGCCAGAAAGCTGTTAGGCACCTGAACAGAGGACATGCTTTGCATTTCAGGAAAGAACTTGCATGCCAACTGCAAGGCATGGAGGGGGACGTTTCATGGCTTAGGGATGCTTTGGGCCCGACTAACTCACCAACAGAGTATCCACAGTAATGTCGACCGTAGTCACGAGGGTTGCTCGAAGAAATACGAGACCATCTTTAAAAAAAAAAAAGAAAAAAGGATGCTGTCTCTCAGAGACGGCAGACGCAAGTAAAATTTCAAAGAAGGCAGCCATAGCTAACATTTTGGAAGCAGAGACCTGCAGAGGGATCGATGATGGAGCCTTCCAAGCAGCATACACAGACAGCATGAGGCGGCAGCAGCGTGATCAAAGCCAGAGAACAACTGTGAAGGCAGATAACATGGAAGAGCAGACAGATGTGTTTGTAGGAGGCTTTTGGAGCTCGAAACAATCGAAAACCAAGCAGCACAAAGTGTTTCATGTAATAAAAGAAAAAGCAAACGATGTCGCTGAATGTCAAGAACGACGGGAGGAGCACCAACCGTTTCAAACACACACGCGCGCTATCATCTGAGAATAAGTAACACACATCCATGCTGCACAAAAAGGGACGAGCGGAATCTAAAATAAGAAAAGAAAAAGATCTGAGCCGATTCATTGGGTCTGGCTCCATTCCAGACGCTCACAGAGTCAGTTTATTCAGTGAAACTGTTTCTGATGACAGAAGTGGACAAGGGCATGCGACAAGTCAGGCAGCAACATGGACAAACGGCGTATTTGTCCTTGACTGTGTCAAAAGTGAGCTACAACACATACTTTTTGGCAAAATCTTTTTAAGCATTAGTTTTGATTTTTCTTCCCTTGAAAACTACTACATCACCCTGACAATAAAGAGTGTGCACTTATAGAATGAACGAAATGATGTGCATTCAAATTCAGATAATTTTATTGCCATTAGAATGAAGGCTTTAATACAATGACTATTGTTAAGGGAATAAATTAGTCTTACCTAAGGTGGAACACTGAGTCAATCAAGAATGCATTTTGATTATTATTTTATTAAGAAATTAAGCAAAGAATATAGCAATGACTCCCCTGGCTAGTCCAGGGAAGTGAAGAAAAGATGAAGGTACATCGCTTTTAATATCCACCAGCCCTCTTACAAAGATTGGAGCAAAAGAGAGAATCCCACCAGTTTCAGTTTACTTCACAACTCTGGTATTTGCACCTGCAGACTGTGAGTTCAAACCCAGCTCAGAAATACCCTTTATTATGCGTTTCCAGAGAGCTGCCTCCAACATGAAGGGCATTTATAGCTAAAATTGATTTCTTGATTGAGTGATTGAAGTAAAACAAAGTTTGACTTACCTAAACCTAAAATAAGAGCAATATTATAAAGTTCACAATCTTAACAGGAGTTCAGAATTTGAACAGCTCGTTACAGAAAGCTCTGCAGCCGTCTGCTGGTTCAGCCATTAAATTTTGTGCAACCATCTGCTTGATGGCATGAGTTCAAATGGCCTCCTCAGTTCCCTTCACTATCCTCTGCAGAGGATAGCGATAGCTTGGAAACTGCATCTCCAAGGCGTTTTTCACAGCTGGATGGTTGCCACGGGTGATTAAAGGATTTCTCAAACATGCATGAAAGAATAAAGGCAACATTCCTTGTACGTTTTGGATGAGGAAATATCATTATAACATAAAGCAAAGCTCAAAAAGTCAATTTTATGTAATGCTACACCTTGGATTCCCTTTCTCCATTTCAACAACCTAAATGCAATAAGTTCCCACTTTGTGATTGGCTAATTATCCGTTTGTGATTACAAACATTTGAACAGCTCTGCTGAAGAAAGTGACCACTGAGTGTAGGAAAGAGCTTTGGCTACCAAAATAACACATTTTATCCAAAATAGTACCAGCTTACAGAGCTTTCCTTGTCTTAGTAAAAAACGTTGAATTAGGAAATATTTAAAGAGCTAACAGCGTTGCTCTTTAAAAATGTGGCAATTTCTTTTAGTTGAGTTTGTTAACATACAGACAAGTTTATATATCCTTTATAATTAAGCTAATTTGCAACATGTCGATCTAGATAGTGTTGTAACTACATAAAAACATTTTGTTTGAGGTTTAAAGTGCAAATCTAGAACAGAATAAAAACATATTACCCAACATTAAAATTATCTGTGAAACACAACACCAACAAAATATCTAAGAAAAGGATTGCCAGCACTCATTTTGCTTTAATGAGAGTTCAGGTTTTCTTCTGGAGGTAAGAAATTCCTGATGCTGACTCTTTGTACAGAGAGAGTCGTTCGTCCCCAAGGAGTTTTCCGTAACTCCACCTTTTAACTCCCACTGGATGGTCCGAGACTCACTGAACCAAAAACTGTCAGTGGAAACAAAAGGTCGTCGAGCCTTTCCATTATAAGCATCTAAAAATAAGTTTGAGGTCTGTGAAATTTTCAGCCACCATTTTGACTGTTGTGGTCTGATGAGCTTCGTGTCACAGATCTTTAGTGTCTGATTTTATATGCTGTAGCTTCTTATGACAGAAGGGTCACATAATTGCTTGAATGTGGAAAAAAAATTTTTGCTAAATGCATGAAAAATACTTTTAGCATAAAACGCTACATTGCCTGTAATATGTCTAACGGTAGGCACAATTTGCAGTTTTGCGTCTTGTAGGCCTCCCTCTTCTAAACAGCGACGCAGTGATGTCTACACACTGAAATTTCCCCAATCAACATTCAAACATACTGGCTGTTCCCTCAAAACAGTCTCATGTAAACAAGCTGAAGATATCGCATTTCTGAGATTTGTTTGATTATTTGCTATATAGATTTTAATCACAGTCAATCACAAATCTGGTCCTGGATTTTTAATATTTACGGAGACATGATTCTGCTGTACATACTGCAATAGACTAAATAAATACAGTGAGATTCATGTTGAAACCAATTCAGAAGAAAGAAATGGACCTAGAACTGAGCCTTGGTGTACACCAGTATTACAAATAAGTTAGGTTTTTCAAGTAAAATCTTAAAAATGTTATCCTTTTTACATTCCATTTATTGTTTTTTTTTTGTATATTTATTCTTAGTTTGTATAAACTGGTTTCTAAGCTACTAATACTTAGCATGAAAACTTTTACTTTGTATATAACATTTTGTAAAACAACAAGATAGGAGAAATTTAATTTTCTATAAGCTTTAAGTTCTTCTTTTACAGCTGACATACACACTTTATTAAGGTTTCCGTTGCACTAGAGGACTTTATTCAAAAGTAAATGGACAGGAAGAAGGGCAGAGAGAGTAGGGATGACATGCACCAAATGGTCCGGGGTGTGGAATCAAACCAGGGAAAACTGCATCCTCTATATACGGTGAAGCTGCTCTACCCTGTACAAGAAACAGCTGTGGCAAGTCATGAGTCGCCCATGAAACCCCCCCCAAAAAACAGCATTTGAATGATATCGTAATAAAAAAAGTACTTTCTGCACAAAGAAAAAAGGCCCTATATTCTCCGAGATACTATTAAATGAACAGATGGATTTTGGAGAAGCCGCACAGCGCTTAGAGGAAGAATGAAAACAGAGGAGAAATCTGTCCGTGCATGTGTACGCTCAACAATGAATCGCCGATTTTACTAAGGCGGGCCACGAACAATGACGAGAAAGGCAAGGAGAAGAAAGAGAGACAGTGAGATGGAGCCAGAAGCCATTTCCATTTGTAATAATTTCCCCTCTGCCCCGTGATAGACTGATCGATGTCTCAAGGGTAGATTAAATGGAGAACACCCCTATCATCTAGACTCATTCACACACTAAAGCAAGCTCTGAGTGCACTCACAAAGGGTGTGTGGGGTGGCAGGTGGTGGGGGGAACACAGGCTATGTCTTTGCTTTCAGCTGGATCTAGCTCATTACCTGTGTTTGTCTTGGAACGGAGTGCAATTTACATCCTGCCAGGCCTGTAAAATCACTTGAACCTCGACAGTGTAAGGGGTCACCCGCCGGAGCCGGCAGAAACAAATACAAAAAGGAGACATTTTTACTGGAACAATTTACATCGACAAGGCTCTTGATGAAACGACTGGCAGAGCAAATGTGCACTTTCAATAACCCGGAATGGCTATATAGTTTGATGCAGTTTGTGGGTCGAAACCAGAGCAAGAAGATTTGTACACAAGACAGCCTTTAAAATATCTAACACAACTTATGATTAATGTAGACAGCAACTTTCAGACAAGGCCACCTATTAATCTTATGTATCTTACTAACTTTTATAATGTTTTTTTTTATATATATATAGTGCGCTCTTTATAGTCTTTTTAGTACTGCAGCCAAAGTCAACTGAAGACACAAGAGGAAGCCAGAAAAGAAACGGGATGTTCAGAAACGCCACTTCAATAAATATAGAAAAAGAACAATAAAAAAATGGATATTTTTAAGGTTTAATTTGAAAAATCAACATTATTTGTGACACTGATGTACACCAGGGCTCAGTTCTAGGTCCACTTTTTTCTTCTGAATTTATTTCAACATAATTTTCCCTGTATTTGTAGTGTATTGCACTATGTAAAGAGAAGTCATGTCTCTGTAAATATTACAAATCCAGGACCAGATTTGTGATCGACAGGGATTAAAATGAGGGACCATTTGGGAATTTCTGACACTTACACACACAACTTCACTAAAGAATTGGTTTATTAGCAACAAATTCTGAACATTGTTAGCTTTTCTATCCAAGTTTAAGACTATCCTGCCAGATAAAAGTGCATGTTGCCGTCATGAAAAATTGCAACAACCGTCTAATAAAAATATATTCCATATTACAGTGATGAAAAACATGGTAGTGTGTCATTTTACTGCGCAACATTTCAGGCATACAGAGCTTTGATTTATTGACTTTAATATAGTATTGTACTGGGACTCAGTATTAATAATGTCTAATCTTAAATGACTGATTGGTGTCGGAGACAATAAGCTCTTATCAAGACAAAGAAAATGCAAACTCCCAAAGCGTTAAAATACACATTAAATTTTGATAAGTGTTGCAAATGATCAAGTTTATGAACATAAACATTCTTTCACTTGTAAGGATATCATCTAAAATTCCTTCAGCTCTTAGCGTTAAACATGGCTAAAATGAATCCTTCGTGTAAAAGTTTTCTAGATCACTGTACCTTTTTGGAGACACTGACTCAGCATTGTGGCTTACATGCAATCAATGACCAGGAAGACTGTAGAACTGAGGTACATAAAGGCTGTGAGGGTCTGGACTGGAAAAAACATTTAAGAATACTGAGTCTGAAGACTCTCACTCTGAAGTCCATTTAGACTCTAGTGGCTCTCCCATGCTTCATTCCAAGCAGCATAAACGTAGCATTGACGTTTATGTGTATGCGACACTCCCCTCATCAACACCAGACCTGGGTTGAACTATTCCGCACACATTCTTTGTGCGTTGTGTGAACAAATGATGCAATTTTCGTAACATGTCTACATCAACGAGAGCCAATTTCGGCACTTCAGATGAAGTATGTCGGAGCCTTAAGACTAAGGCAGGATTCAAACTGAACAACATCTAGATGTGAGGCACCACTGCTGCCCACTTTCTCTGAGCTTACAATGACTGGAACTTACCTGGAAATATTTAAAACCCAATAAAGGCTTCGAGTCAACTCACCGGCGAATTAATAGGTAAAACTGTCTGGGATGAGACAGAAAGATTGCCATTCGAATCCGACTGATTCAGCTTCTGATGCAGCAATCCCCTCTCATTATGTGGGGATGAAAACAAATGCAACGGCCAGAGCCCCGTCTTAAATCCAAACAGTCAGGTTCCATCAGCCTGCAGCAGCGAACAGGCTGCCAAGGTAAATACAAACAGTCACCGCAGAATAATGTGAGGCAGCCAGTGAAGCTATGCTGGCATCAAACAACTGAGAACAGGGCTCCAGTATTATCTGGGAAACACTTAGAAGGAACTTAGGTAAGAGGAGGAAGGAGAACTGGCAGAAAGTCTGTTTAGAGACATGTTACTTTTAGCTACCTAAAAATACCTCAGGGATATATGCAGCATGAAAAATATTTATGGTCCATCATTTACTACACAGGGAACACTGTATAAGAAGCATGAAACAAATGTTTAATAATATCCTATTGAGTTGACAGATTCCTCCGATCCGGTGAGTGTTGTTAGACTGCTACTATTTTTGTGACTGTATCTTCAACTGACGATTATGCATATAGTAAATATCAGCTATATCAATTAAAGCTGATATATTCATTATGAAAAATGCAAGAAACCTGCTGAAATTCCTATGCATGTGTTGGAATTACAGTGAAAGTTGAAAGATTACACACTAGAACCAAGATAAATTAATATACTTCTCTCTAATCTACCCATGCCATTTCTGAATTGGCCTGTCCATCTCAATCATCGCTACCTGAGTGCTATTCATTCAGCACAATGAAGCTGTCAGTTGAACAAATGGCAACTTGATTTATTCTCTCTCCTCATCAAAAATAAATAAATAAATTTAAAAAATCCAATCTGGTGAACCTTCCCACACCGGTGAAGACTTTCCTGCATCTCATTGGGATGCAGGAAGGTCTGTGGTGGCATTCCAAATAAAGGTTTATATTCTATGAACACACAGATCCAGTTTTAGCTGTTCAGTTGGGATAAAAGAGCATAACGGCTATTAAGCTACCTCACTGGCTCAACTCAGCAGCGCAACCCCACTACAACACAGACATCGCTGCACCTCGTGGGCCTTTATCTCATATCCTTATATCATGCAACAATGTGTCCAGGTCAGCCATAAACGGCACCGATATATAGCCCATGTGCATTGTTAGAGCGTCTAAGGCAGCCGTAGGTATAAAGTGCATTATTTATGCCCTTCGCAGCTCCATGTGTCCAAGATGAATGAAAAGGAAGATGAAACACTCTCTTGTGACAGTCGATGAAGAGCTCAGGAATGAAAAAATCCATCCAGACTGCCCATTTCCTCGCACACCCACTAAAGGCTAGCACCCCACCATTCACACCGCGCCCCCATCATCAAAACCGTCTGAAGGCGACATCGAACGGGATGGAAATGTTATCTGCAGATTCGAAGACGTCCCAGAGAGTGAGAAAAACTGCTTGTGGTTTTAGGAGACTTACAGATATGGAAACAAGAGACTCACACGCACAATAGGAAGAATGGCACTAGAAAAAGTGGATCGGTGCATCCCTAGTTAGAACCACACCCGTGTCAGAACTCCATATAAAGGCTAAATGAGAACACCACATCCATTTTTCCAATTTTAGATGAAAAAAGAAACATTGGCAGCAGTTCTGTCTTCAGATTACATACCAGTTGGACCAAATATGCGGAAAAAAAAAATCATCTGCACATTCAAACTCGCAACTATTTCATCTTTTGAAGTTGTACCATCAATGACACAGTAAACGCATCAATTTTCCTGCAGTTAGCGACTATGGCTAACTCCCTTAGCGATAACCCAGTAGAGTACTCCTAATTAACAACTGAGAATCACTGAGAATCACAACACATTGAAGAACTGCTTGTAAATACAACCTCCTCTCTGTGCAGTTTGCTAAGAGAGCACAAAGCAATAATATAACAAGGCTAGCACTGTAAACAGAAATGGCTAATCTGGGATTATGAGCTCTTAATGATCACACTGATGCCAATTATTATAATGCACTCCAAGAAGCCTGTTTGAACTGACAGCTAAACGAAAACGACAGAAATACCGTGAGAGGCAAATAACAGAAGTAAAAAAAAAGAGACAAAGACGTCTTAGAGAGTTGACAAGGTAGGGCCGTCCTTGAGAACGTGTGAAGTGAATGCCGAGGACGGTGCGGCGGGATGCTGGCGGGGAGCAATAATCGCCTGAACTCAGCAGTCGAAAAGAGACAAAAAGGCAAATAACGTGAACGGGAAGCCAAGTTTAACAAGTGATTGTGAATCTCCGGGTGGTAAGTTACTTCAAATCAAAGGCCTTTATTTGTAGTCTGCTTGAGCTCAACTGACAACAATCCAAACAGATTCTTGTCAGAACTCCTGAAGATGTTGCTCGTCATTGTGAACTGGACTGGGTCAGCGCCGGTGTCAAAATAAAGGAAGTCATTAGTCATTTACATACTTTATCTGCAAATGAATGAACACCTCAGGTTGTCTCAGTTATAAAAACACACTGGGAAGGATAATTAGAGCTTAGAAGCATTACTGTTGGTACAACATGGAGTAATAATGGTAAACCTGCTCATTTTGATTGAACATAATGAAATCCAGTGAAGTATTGAAGATAAGAAGATGGTACTTTCTCCTCCTGTGACATCTAACCTATTTTTAGAACGATTAATCGCGATGAATCGATTGTTGAAATAATCGTCAATGTATACTTTCTTGATTATGTTTTTTTTAGTTCTTTTTGTTTGGTTATTTGATTTCTATTGCTGTTATTCGTTCTATTATCTGGTTAATTATTTGGGAGATCACATAATTTTGCTTTTTGTTACTATATTGTTTGTTGTATATCCACCTGCTGGTGAATAATAAATATATTATTAAAAAAAAAGAAGAAAGAATTGTCAACAAATTTAGTAAATGATTAATAATTAACTGGAGTATGCAAAGTAAAAAAAAAGAGCCATTTACTAAAAGACAAACATTCTCAGAGCAGTAATTAAGCCAAAACTGTACAAATAATATACACACCTTGCAATTCAGATAAAAAAAGTACAATAGTTTTAGACTCACCTGGTTTAAATTCTGAAAACAAATAAATAAAAAAAATTTGCAATCCAAGCATTAATTAGTTAATCCAAAAAAATAATCAACAGATCAGCCCTGCACGGTACTGACGTTAAGTCAAGAAGAAATTATCTA
This sequence comes from Alfaro cultratus, assembly GCA_903066825.1. Lineage (NCBI taxonomy): Eukaryota > Metazoa > Chordata > Actinopteri > Cyprinodontiformes > Poeciliidae > Alfaro > Alfaro cultratus. The sequence goes on from CAEFZX010018252.1 coordinate 42,136, forward strand.
ATTTATCGTCAGAAAAATGGATTACTAACTAATAATCGTTAGTTGCAACCCCATTTAGAATCAATATACACAAGGAAATGTAAAAGGAACAAATGCATATTCAAGTTCAATTAAGGCTAACCCAACTAATGAGTAAACTGTGAGCTGAGTTCGTTTGTCAGGACTTGAATTTTTCAGGGTGGATGCATTATGTATGACTTTACACCCTCCTGCACACTAAGAATTTAGGATACGAGACACTCGATTAATTACAGTGTAAGAGCTTTGTGTGAAAGATCTCACTAAGTGAGCAAGAGTCAGTCAGCTGGTTTAAAATCAGAGAGAAGACATCAGAGGAAGCACAACCGGTTGAGGAGAAGAGACATTTCCACAGAGGGCTGGGAAATGGGAAGTGTCTCTATAATAAATTTTGTAAGATGATAAATTGTCCCAGAAATTATTGCGATTAACGATAATATTGTCGTGTCGATGCTAATTTTCAATTAATATAGCGATAACGCATAATAAACTCTAATTTTGTACAGAACACGCCACACTAGAACCGGAAGACCTTTTAAATAACCAAAATAAATACAACTACCAAAAGCAATAAATAAAAACCACAGACAACTGAAACCATAAATACAGTGGATTATGACGTTCCTAAACAAAACCGACCTTCAAAAAATATTAATCATCAGAGTGGAAATTATAGAATTCATTTTAACTTATCATGCAATTAATTGGTTAATTGGTTACTGTGACAGGGTGGGAGATGAAATCTATTTTTAGAAGCACAGGACGATTCTTTAATTGTTTTCCATTACCTTGGCCAAGAAAAAAATTAGTCTATTCTCAGCAGCATGAACAGGAAATTGGCTTTATCAGACACACAAATGAGCAGAGGAGTAATAAGAATTGGGGGGGCACCGATTGCAGTTTTCTGGCCAATCACTGATCTTTAAGAAGCTTGACATGCTGATTCCTATTTTCCTTTTTTTTTTTTTTTATGTTAACAAAGGCAAAAAAGTTGCTAAGTTGGCAACAGTGGAGTGACTTAATAACCCCACACATGCAGACCTGGCCTGGTGGTGGTGGTTAAAATCAGTTTCTTAAGTATTGGCTGATCACAGATCAAACTAAAGTAAGGAAGCCTAACGGTTTATCAGCCCTGTGCTGCTAACACAGAAGTCAATACAAAGTAAACTGAGCTGCCTAAAAAGACGCAGCGCTTTAAAATCACACTCTTTATAAATAGGAGACGGAAAAAAATATATCCTCAGTGGATGAGACATAATCGAGGTCAACTGCTTTTCCTCAAGCGATCCGGTCCTTACATCACATATTAGCACACAGTATAAATCAAATGTTATCTGCTGAATTTAAAACTTTACTGACCCATTTTCAGGAGCCGTTACACAAAGGGATACATTAAGCTCCTTTCTGCCTCAATCCTCTGCAGAGTTCTAGGTGAGAGGAAAGCTGTCTGGCAGATATGGAACTCCACACATATGCTCGGCCTCCAGTACGGTCGGTGTAATAAAAACCATCTGTTACATATCGGACGTCAATGCAGTGAAACAATATGTGGGCCAATTGCTCCTCATTGCACATGTTAACAGCCAACAACGTGTGTACGCCCCTCTGCTGTCACTTCTCACCCGGCGCCATGATTTTCTGGTGAGACGCTGAAGGTGGGCGAAGGGGAAAAAAGAAAAGAAAGAAAAGTAGACGCAGGGACACTGGGTGAAGAATGCAATGAATGACACATCTGAAATTCTAATCAAAACGCTCAGCGGGGGGAAGATGAAGTAAGTCTCGCCATGCTGCTTGGGTTGCCATCAACTTTTACAAGGCAGGCTGAACTTTCACACACATATACACACGCACACAGTTCAGAGCTCCCCGGAATGACTAACGCTCAGGTGAAACAGATACCGCAATTACCTGCTCGACACACAAAACTTCACTGCAGGGTTTCCCTGCTGCTCTGCCAGTAACAGAAAATCAGATGCTGCGTTTTAAGCGTGGGAGCGAGGATTCATGCGTGTTGCCTCGGCGGAGTCCAGCGCTACTCACACATAAGTGGAATAAAACTCTAGAAGAAATTACATTAATGTCCGTGCTGATGTAAATAAAGTTTTACTGGGGGAAAAAACTAATGAACAAATAAGTTTTCGATTCAGAATTTTTTATATTATCTTTGAATATTTTATGTATTAATCTGTTTTCATATACCATTGTAGTCAAGACAACTGGACATGCTTTAATGGGCCACTGTTGTGTAAAATCTACTTTTTTCAGCTATACATCATGTTATGTTATTCCATCATCAAAAACATGCCTGGAGATTTTTTCATGCATGTTTGAGAAATCTCTTAATCTCCCGTGGCAACCGTTCAGTTGTGCAAAATTCCTGGGTGGACCTAGCTCCGCCTTCGAGACGAAGCTCCTCCTCTGAGCTGCCGTTTCCAAGCTTACCCGCCACAGAGCAGTCCTCCCTCGTGACTTCTCCACTCAGCTCCTTCAGACTAGTCAGCAGCAATTAGCAAACAGCTGGTGGAACTGCGCATCTGCTGAGCTCATTATATGAGCTGCTTCTCAGTGCAACGCTGGTAAAAACGTTGTTAAAGGGAGAGGGTGTGTTCTCCAGACCTATTCAGTTCAATTCAGAAATATTTTATTTATCCCAAGTGAAATTAAATGTGAGACCTGTGAATCCGGGATATGGTCTTTGATATCACATTATTTATTTGCAATTTGTTGCAATGATGATAATAGTGATGTAAATCAATACTTAAAAATCCATAGAGGTCATTTTTGGCAATAAATTATATGGGAAACACAAGTACTTCTAAGATTCCTGATATATATTGTTTGTTGGCTTTGATATTGGAATGTATTGCAGCTCTGATGGAGAAAACGGTGAACAATTTATAAAAAGTTAATCAAAATGATCATTTGCCCACTCTCACATTTAGCATAGAGATGTCTCTGTTCATCAGACGTGTTTAATAATCCACCACGACACAACGACTGCTTCAGGCTATGTTATAGTTACAATAAATGATTTAATAATTGAACAAAATTAACAGCAAGCAAGAGTTTCTTTTGCTTGAATTTACTCCTTACAATTTTGATGTTGAACATTTCTTTTAATAACTCTTAAATATGACCCACTTCTATGTGTGTCTTAGCAACAAAAAGATTTTTGATGTAGTTTGTACATGTTCTTTGTTCTGGAACAAATAGTTTTGCAATATTTCTAGATTTTTTGTGTTCCAAAGAGCAGCTCTGCTTCATTTTCAGAGGGTTCAATGTTTAATTTATAACAGAAAGTAGAACAGAACGTAGTTATTGAGTATTTTGAAAGAAAAATTGAAATCTTAAGTTGCTATCAGCAGGCCAGAGCTTAAAAAAAATCTGTAATTGGCTATCAGTCCTACATTTCTGGAGCATATTTATACTTTTACTTGCGGAAATTAAATGAAAATAAGGGCCTCTTTCAAATGCACTAAAAACAGTCAACACTATTTGTCTAAAACTTTAAAAAAACGTAAATAAAATCTCGTACCGAAATGTTTGTGCATCACATTTTTATTCTCCTGAGTCACGTTAAGAGTTTGATGAAATTGAGCGACTGTAGAGCTTTTCCTCGGTTTTAGGGGGTTTTGTGCGGCAGTCTAAATGAAGCCGCAACGAGGCTGGATGTGTTAAAGTTATTGATGTTGTTTTTTTGGGGATTTTTTTCAGGCGTAGATGAAGGTCTACGGAATGCAAAACAAATACTGTGAAGAGAAATGATTTCTGCCTTGATCGCCTGCAGCCGAGACGAAAGGCAGCTCGTGTTTCTCTCTTCTCTGCCATGTTTGTGTTCCGTGCAGGTAGCAGCGCGGAGGAGCTGCCCATCTTCGCCAGCAGTGCCTGAGCCCACATATCCTCCAACTGTCAGGGTGTCTGTTAGTTCGCTTGCCTTTCTCTCTCTAGATGTTTGCTTGTCAGTCAGCTCCGTCCAATCTACCTCCTCTTGTCCGTACACCTTTGCCTGTCTGCTTCCTGCCACTCTAATGTCTGCCTCTCCCTGCTGGCTTCTCCACAACACACACACACACACACACACACACACACACACAACAAAGTCTTCTTGTAAAACAAACATCCATTTTTTTCTCTCTCTCTCTTTGCTCCTCTCATGATGAAAGTCCCCAGGAGCACTTCAACAAAACAAATAATGTTCTGTGCTGGCAACCCCGTTCCTTCATCTGCCAGCTCTCACCCCCACAACTATTCATTATAACTATGCAACACGTTATAAAAAAAAAGGAAATAGTAAAATGCAAACCAGGTAATAGTGCAAAAGTCTGAGACAAGCTGCTTCTGACCATAACGGGGAAAAGTTAGAAAAGAATTTAATAAATACATCGTTGCTGCTTAAAATGGAATCAGGAGCAAAAATGATTGTATCTGCAATGCAAAATATAGAAAAAGATAATCAGTAAGCATTGTGTTTTTGTAGTGTACAATGTTTTCAAATTTAGCTCTAAGTAATCATAAAAGTAAAATACTAATTTCAATCGTTTCAGCCCTAATAAAATATCAACACGACAAAGTAAGAAAACGATAAAATTGCACAGATTTCTTTGTCATTCTGGCTAAATGTGTTCAACTACACTGAATAATGTGTAGTTGAAAAATCTATGACCATATATGCTATATAACAATAATTATTACTATGTATATGTTTCCTTCAGTCCAATAACTGTGTTTCCAATTACCATATAATTGTGCAATTTGATATTTTGTTATTGGAAACACGGCAATTTCGAGGTAATTGCCATGTTTCCAATAACGATAAAAGGTTTTGTCGGCGTGTCTTTTAATGACTTATCGTGTGAACAAACTTATTCGAGTGTGATTTTGATTGTGTTTCTTGTTTAATGGCAACACCGAAAATGCAAAAATAGTAGAACATTGACAAAGTTTTGCGCACGTTTGTAATGGAAGTTCAGCTAATGATTTCGTTTCAATGAATCTGAAAGCCGACAAAGAAGTGACTCAATGAACCTTAGCCTAATGGCTTTTGTTTCAGGATAATTCAAAAGAGTCACAACAAAACCACACATTCAGTGCTTTTATGCGATTTATGACGCAGTCCCCATGAGAACAGATGGGTGAGCAAATACTGCAACTGCAAACATCCCAAATGTTGCTCCGATACGCTGACGAAACAAAAACGCTTTTCTTCGTTGTCTGCTGAATTCTCCTGGAGATTCAGAGCAACTTACATGGCATTTTACAAAAACACATAGATACTCATATAGTTAATTATTACTTAGACAAAGTGTCAGTGCACTTGATAAACAGCGCATATGTAATTGTGTGCATTTATGCATTAAATACAAAAACAAAGATCAAACGTAAATAGTTCTTCTCCCACCGTCATGATGGTGAGAGGTTCTAATAGACTATTGATGAAAAGCACCTTGGTGACTTCATGAGGGCCCATGCAGACCAGTTCATCCATCAGGCCTGTCAGGGCTCCACAGCTGCCGTACAGAGCAACAACATATCATTGACAAAGTTGGTTAATTCACACATTACTCACACTACTTTGGAACTGCTAAATGCACCCCCCCCCGGGTCTGACTGTGATTTAGGAGCGCTGCCCGTAGCAGACATCAATATCAATTACTGCTGCTATTTAGGGAAAGGAGAAAAAGATTTACCACACATTTATATAGCTAACAATGTCTCCACGCAATTTATTTAAGCAATAACCTTCTTAAGCGCACGCTGCTTGGAACTGCATTAAATGCATGTATGCTCCAGCCAGAGTAGGATTTTTCGACAGGATGGTTTAGCAGTTGGAATATGGTCAACTTTTAACTACGACAAGGTCCCTCTTCTTGCCAGAGAAGAGATGGTGTCTAATACAAAACAGTGATGATAAATTACAGACATTAGCAATGATAAATGGTCAAGGAGTCTGAAGATCTAAATGAATGTTTCAGGGCAGCTGTCGTAGTTTAGCACATATTTAAAAAGATTGAAAGACGATAAACGATAACTTCATTTATCGTCGGACGCAGGAAGAGTTGACGTCTCACGATTGAGTTTAATAAACTCAAAGACATCCTGCCAGCACAGGAAGACAACACCCGACAATTTTGTTTGAAGTATATGAAAGTATGAAAACACAACCTTACGACTGTTTACTTGTTGAGTTGGAAATTCCATAATGTCAAACTTTGTATTTCAAGTTCATTCATCCTTCTGAATTTAAGTTAGTACCTCTATTAACTACTTCATTGATGTATTTTAAAAAACAAAGACAATTTCATATTGTCATGACAACACCAGTGTCTTCATGGGCCTATCGACTTGCATCCAAGTGTTTTTGGGGGCGACAGTTAGAGGGTTGACACACAGGCACCGTTTGGCACCAATGTTGGTTTCTTGAAATGGAGCGTTTCAGTTCAGATAGCAGAGGGAGGCAGAAAATGGAAAGCCTTCTTTCCCTTTTCAGTGTGATCACAGAGATACAAACTGCTATTATAGCGTGAAGAATAACAGCTTTCGCATCTCCGAACAAAAGTGCAGAAATAAATAGAAACTATGCCAATAAGAGCTCTGTACACCAGAGTCATCCAGCTTTAGCATACACTTCACAATTATCCCTAGGTAGTTTTAACTGGTGACCGGCTCAGAAACTTTATTTTGGCCTTTTAATTAGTGAATATTTTCCGAGGGGATGGATGAATTAGAAAGAAACATTATTTTTGCATTTTTCAGCACATACAACCAGTTTTTGCAAATCTTCACTGCATCAAAAGTGGCCTGGAGAAATTGAAACGCTTGTGCAGTTGCATGTGAACATCACTAAATTACACATTCATCTGCATGAAGGTTACAGGAGGCATTTGACAAGTTAGCACATATATCAGAAATGTTGACTGTGAGTAAAATGGGTCCCAGGCTGAGTCTTGGACTACACCATTTGTGACCTTGAGAAATGTGGTCTCTAACTCCGCATCGTGTCCTACTTGCCACATAATCTGCAAATCTACAGGAAACTTGTTTGGCGATATGGAGAAGGAGCTCTAGCAAATTATCGCATACCTTGGATAAGTCAATAAACAGAGCAACGCAAAAATGTAAAGCCTGACTGAAGAGGGTTTTAAATAATTCATTCTGTTGATCACAGGCCACTTTTTCAAATACACTTGCCTGAATACAGAATTTTGAGATTGGCCTGTCATTATTCACAATTGAGGGTTCACATCATTTTAGTCATGGAAAGACAAACGCAACTTTAGTAACTTTGTTCGTGTTGAGGCTTATATTAAGATTAAGGATGAACGTTAGAGGATCAGCCAGTAATCAGCATTCAGCTTTAGGAAAGATTGATCCAAAACTATCGGGATCAGCTGATTTTTTTCATTTACTCACATTCTCAAACGTAACACCGTAGTAAACATTTTCGGACAACCAGTCCGAAAATGTTTAAAAGAACTTCTCCCAGCTTTGTTGTCGCCCGGTGGCTCATACATGCACCGCTGCGCACCCTCATGTGTCCTGACAACAGCATTAACATCATCTTAATCATCTGTCTCAGGGGAAAATGCTGCCAGCAGTTCCCCTCATTGAATTACAGCTCACTTTTTCTTTCAACATTATGACACTTCTGCACTCGTACCACATCATTACCATCTGCCTGCACATTTCCCGTTTGATAAATTGGGAGTAATGGCTTACAGATAATCTCTGTGCCGTTTTTTGGTCTGTAATTGACAGTCAATTTGGTTCTTATTCATTTCTTGACAGCTAATGAAGATTGTCTCACAGCGTTGCTCAGCGTTGAGCTAATTGCTCGGTGGGGTTTTTAATCTACGAATACTTGCACCCAGTTGTAATTCCTCTTACAAACACCCTCGGTCTCCGTTCCTCCCCGGCCTCATCAGCATGCAAACGTGCAAACCCTCGTCTGACAGCCAGATCAAAGGATTAAGTTTAGGACAAAGAAGATGGTAAAGGTAGCACAAATCCTTCTAGAACACGTTTTATAATAATTATCAAGATTACAGATCAGATACAAGGCCTGCAGTTTAGAAGCCCCATCTGTGTTATTGGTCTGGGCGGGTGCAATGCTCAGAGAAACTAGTAAATGACGTATCCTTTCAAGTCTCGTTGCATGAAGCAGTGTTTAACAGGAACGTCTGATTAGCAGACATGCACAGGTGACGCTATTATCTGAACATAAATCAGTCTCATCTAATCTGTAACTGTTACTTCACTTGACAGTCAGGCTTGACGCCATTTTGTAGCTTGACCCCAATAAGAAACTTCAACTGGATTGAAAATAAACCACCATTTCTTTTTTGTCATAAATTTGGTGTTTTCTAAAAAAAAAAAAAAGAAAAGGGAGGGTTAAGAAAATAATAAAAATGTACTCATTTTATCGAAAACATTCAGATGACTTCCCTGTCGACAACAGGCCACCAGACTCAACCAAAACACAACAAAGACTGATAAAGTTTGAACACGTTCACGGAAAGACTTCTTGTTCGGCTTCAATCACCCAAACAAGAATTTGATTTATATCAGCGTGCTGTACCCTGCTATTTCCTCCTTTTCTATTGAAAGGGAAAGCCGTCCTTCATTGCTGTCACAGCAAAGAAGAACAAGACACTGTAGAGAAGAGAGCCATACTAAGTGATTTGCTGGGCTGATTTTGGTCATAACATTAAATCTTACAGGTCAGAGGCAGACAGAACAATGACCAACACTGGTTGTTGTGTATCAGGACTTTGGCAGAGATTGTTCCTAACACTCTGGAAATGTATGTCTTGACAAGCCAAATGCATTATTGTGTCCACAAAGTGATGAAAAAGAGGATTAGACAAATGTTAACGTGCACAATGTTGTGTACGCATTGGCTATGAATGGCTATTAATAAGCACTGAAGGAAATTACCAAGTAGAGACACTGCCTGATTATCAGGAAATAATAGTTTTTCAGTTTCGGTTACTGTTTATGAGGTTTGATAGGTGATCAAACAACCGACTCACAATGCAAAGTAAAAGGGAAAATAAAGACATTCCAATCAAGTAATGTTTAATAGTACATTTTTCTAAGGTTATGATCAGGAGTACATGAAGACCAGATCCTTCCCCCCAGTCCTAGATCTCCTTTAAGCCATCATTTACTGGTCTGTTTGCTCCATCCCAGTCACCAGCCAGTCATTTGGCAGCCGCATGCGTCACTATTCCTCTGCCTCCACTACTTTGATCTGTAGCTGCCTGGCAATCTGCAAATCCTCTCCAACACCGTCCTAAATTCTTTGTACGATAATTATCATAAACGTTTTGGATCACTCACCAACACTCCTCCGCTCGCTGGCAGAAACAAAACCCAGTCCCCTGAGCTCCAAAGCTGTTCCTCTTTGATCAAATCACCTCATTAGTTTTTTTTTTTCTTCTTTTTTGCTTAACAAAATCCATCTCTACAGGTTTGTAGTTAGTTCCTGCATCACAGTCTAAGTGTGATAGCTACCCTGAACAGAGATTATTTAAAATTGAATTTTATGGTACCCTGTATTTCATAAATCGGAGGATAATTTCTGAAGCTTGTCTTGTCTTGGCATTCAAACCAACTGAAATCGAAACGCTGGTGTGGATTGTTTTATAACGGAAAATGATATTTTAAGAAGATATTATCGTAAATTATTTCTTTAGTATTCAAGTAATCTATTGATTATTGTGACAAGTAATTGATTAATCAAATAAATAAAAAAATCTAAAATAAAATATCGGTAAACTGTAATAACAGCAGTTTGAATATTGGACGTCAATGTTGGTCCAAATTGTTAATCCTCAACAATTACTTTTCTGTAGCTTAGAAAATTAACCTGTAACAAAAGCAGCTAATTTGTTAAGTCAAACTAATAAAAAAATTACACAAACATTTGAAATTATATTAAATGTAATAATAAAAATAATAAAATAGCAGGCTGACAAAGACATAAAAAAAATAATACTCCAGTCTGTACTTTCCATATTCATCTTCAGCCTGTTTAATAGATGAATTTTCACTTTGCACAGCCATGCATATATAAGTTAGCGTAAGTTATTTCTAAAGAGACACACACTACAAAAACCACAACTAAAAATTCTCAAAGTTGAAAAGCGCTGTTGGACAGCTGAGGACGTTAAAAAGACACATGTGGTACACACGTGTGCATCACATGTGCATCACATGTGCATCACATGTAAAAACATGGGTTTTTTCCACAAAGTATTCCAAAATCACACGTAAACATGTGAAAATTTGTGTGAACCACATGCGCATTTTTATGTGGTACATGATTTTCATATTTTCACATGTGAAATGAATGAGATTTTTATTACATATTCAGTATAATAACCCAATCTTTACATGGAAAAAAAATCTGATCATATGTGGTGCACATGTGAGAAATATGTGATCACATGTGACACATGAACAAAATACTTTATCACATGTGGAAAATTGGAACCACATGTGGAAAATTGGAACCACAAATGACCACATGTGAATTTCATGGGATTTTTTTGTAAGGGTAATGCCAGCTAAATTGGCCATAAGGGTTTCTCTAACCTTTAAAAGAGAAAGGTGGGAAGCAGGGCAATATCATTATGTATTATGCTCTGTCTGCACAGGGGCAATCAATACTTCATTTCACAGGAGTCCTACTGGGGGAAAGGCCACTCAGAGGAGGAAAGGAGATGGGGATCGACCATCTTAAAAATACACAGACTCAAGGGCCGGGCTGAAGCTCGAATCCCTGAGGGGGAATCGCGATGATGATAGCCCTGCAGACACTGAAGAGCAGTTGACAAACAGCTGCAAGAGCCAGCAATATCAACAGAAAGCTCTCTTTTCTCAGAGCTGCATTTACAGGCCCATTTATCCAGCAGTGAAGGCCTGAAAGCTGTGCATCCACGGTAGACTATTCTGTCTAAAAGACAAAGGAAATGTGATTAGTGACTGCAAGCACTGTAGTGTAGACACACTGCATTGTGTGCGTGCGTTTTTTAAATGAAATAGAGGAAAATAGTTACAATATTTGGCTAATCATTGGAGTACGTTTGATAGGCTCTGACTGATGATCAGCCGGTCAAACTCCAAAAGTAATCTTTTTTGCCTGATCTGTGAACAAAGCACGCCCAAGCAAACAATAACACACTTTGGTGCAGAAGTTGTTACAGAAGCAAAAAAACGCTCGAAGTAGGCCATTTATAGCACCACTGAATGGTTGGTGGCTAATTCAAGCGGTAACTTCTAAAGAAGCGCCTGGACTAGCAGATATAGGAAAAGGTGAACAGATTCCACCAATTCGGTACCGTTTCATTCATTTTGGCAGTCCAGTTCTATCAGTATATTTAAAGCTCTACTAATTGCATGAAATAAACAGTACATATTGTGTTGAATATGAACTGGGTAATCCTTTAATCTTTATTTTGCATTAATAATGGAATCCACTTCCTCTGCAGAGCTGAGTAATATGAACGGCTCTGTAACTAAAAGAATGAGTCTGTCTCTGACCCGAATAAATTAATATTGGCAAATCACAGTAAGGTTTTTCTTCTCCTCTCATCCATCCTTCCATAGATAGGAAATAAATATGAACAGATGGTGCTTAGAATACATAGTTTCATCTGATTTTAAACATTAAAAACAGAATATTAAATTTTTCTAAGGAACCCAGAAAGCAGCTATTTAGAACATTATTATTTCTAAATGGAAACTAAAATTGGCTACAATCGGTACAGATGGACTAGAGGTTTACAAAGTCAAACACTGTATATGAGCCACATAATCTCTGACTGGATATGGCCTTACCTGATTAATTATATAATTATTCTTTGTTTCAACAAAGAAAGTAATCAAATAAAACCTAGCATTTCTGACATCAGTATTAAAACAGATTTAATCTAAGTGAGTTGGTTGTTATGAAGGAACAGAAATTTTCACTTTGACTAAGCTTACAATAACACTCACAGCTATCAGTTATGAGTTGTAGTCAAAGTATTTGTACAAACAACTAATCTAAAATATGACATTTTGCACTGTCATATTTCTGCTTTGCAGGTCGACTGTAAACATGCAAACATTTCAGTACAGAAGAAAACTTCCACACAGAGAGCTGGTCGTTACATCTTTGGTCAGAGATTTACAGCAGAAAACAAATTACTTTGAATTAAATACTCTATTCTAACCTCCCCACTGCAGGTTTTAGCAACACTTTTATTTAAATATATTAACACATGTGCCTGCGAGTGGAGCAGGAGTCATTTCTTCTCAGAATGAAGCCGTTTGGTAACGTTGCATATCTAAGCAAATGCAGAAGGGGAGAGACAGAGAGAAAAAAAAAATATCACGTTTTTTCATTTTCTCTTGTTGCTAACAATCACCTTGCTGTGTGGATAATGTACGCAAGAAGATTCTAGCCTTAACTGTAAAAATGACAAACGATTTATTTTTTTGTGTGGAAGAAAAATACCAGAGAACAGCCATACAGAGAAACACTCCAAGTATTCAACTACTAGCAAGCTTCAAAATCCAGTGGATGCACCAGCAGCGTCTTAAACATCACTAACACAGTCAGTCTATTTAATTGGGAGCCTTGGGTTGTTCAAGCATGTGCTGCAGGGTAACTAGACAAACAGGAGAAAACAGAGCAGACTATTGTGGAAAAACATAATAGCTTATCATTGGGTCTGCTTGCTGAGTGATAAGACCCATATGGATAGCCTGTGGGTTGCTTCCTCACACTGCCTCTACTCCACGGCTGATACCTTGCTATTAACTGGCAAAACTAAATCCATCGTAAGACCCGGCTTTGCTAGAGAGAGTGTGGTAATTCAAGCAAGGGAAAATGTGTGTGTGTGTCCTTCACATAACACACACCATGAGAAGTGCTAAAGCAACAAAAAACCCCACTGGCATTTACATAAGAGCACCTTTTGATTCGCTGTGCAAACCTCCCATTTACAAAACACACTTAATGAAACACACAACCAACAGACTCAAGTCTCAAAAAACAGAGCATGCTCGAGCTCTAAAGCAGAGGAAGTCATACTAAATTGTTCATATCAACAATACTTAAATCAAATTCAGCTTAAAATAACTTCTATTAATTGTCCCCTTTGTGGATCCACCACCTCGACCTTAACAGAGGGCTGAGAAGCCTTGTAATCTCAGAGGCTTTGTTGGTTTTGGGGCTATGAAATAGGGGTGTAGCGATACAATAATCTCATGATACAATATACAATATTCTGATCACGATACAATATGTATCATGATATTTGGCAAACGATACAATTCAATACGATTCAATGCACTTTTACAATTTTCTGAAAGATTTTAGAAGGACAGAGTGATTTTAGTGACATTTTGTGTTCCATAGACTTGGATTTAATTAACTGAAAACTGATTAAAAGCACCAACTACACAATACCTGACTCTGATTGGACAGAGTCTAACAGTCTGCAGCTGGACAAAATGAATCAAAGATGCAGTGAGAAAATTAGTTTCTGTCATTTAATTCATGTGGATTTGACATAAAACTCAAAGTTTCAACA
>CAEFZX010018256.1:0-71718 GCA_903066825.1 Alfaro cultratus
ATATATTATTTTATTTTATTTTATTTTATTTTATTTTATTTTATTTTTTTATTTTTCAGAATGGCAGAAACACAAAGCTGCACAAAATGAATTACTTTAGAAAAAAGTTCACAGGCAAGCTCAATTGGCAAGTGGGAGTTACGTTACTCGCCAGCAGGGGTCACCCTAGCGCAACAAAAATAATAAAACATGCGCCTTGTTGCCAAAGACATTGGGTGATTTGCCTTTGCACACATACAGTATTAACTATCCAGTTTTATTACTAAGGCGTTGCTATGACTTTTGTCTACACTTTGTAGCTACCAAAGCACCAACTCCACTAGGAAGGCTCTGTAAAAGATTTTAAAGTGTTTTTATGAGAATTTCTTAACATTTCTCCCCGGCAACATCTGTGAGTCGGGCATTGATGTTTGACTAAATGTCCTGGCTCACAGAAGCCTTTATCGTCATCCCAAATGTCTTCTATCAGGTTGAAGTCAGAACTCTTTGCAGGCCAATCACGTTCTTCCACACTAAACTCACTCATCCACGTCTGTGTGAACCTTACATTGTCCACTGGTGAAAAGTCATGTTGGAACAGAAAAGAGCAATTCCAAGTGTACTCCCATGCATTTGGTGAATTAACTTGTCTAAAATCTTGTTGTTTTAAGTGTTATAACTTTCATAAAGGAAACTAAGAAGCTGTGCCCTACTCCTGTAAAAACATCACCAGATTATAATCCCCTTCTACACAGTTTACACGTGACACCATGTAGTCATGCAAATGCTGTTCTCCTGGCAACTGCCAAACCCAGTCTGGTTCATTGGAGTGCCAGACAAAGAGGCGTGATTCAATCCTCTGGTGAACATGTCTTCATTTTCCTGGATGCTAGTGTTTTACAGAACTGTATCTGACACATTACTTTGAACTGGGTGATGTGAGGGTTGCTTAACCATAAAAACCCATTCAGTTAAGCTCTCTAGATTATTTTTAACCAATCTGAAGGCCACATGCAATGTGAAAATCTGTGGCAATTGAAGTTGGTTATCTCTGCAACCCATGCACCTCATTATCCATTGACCCTTTCTGTCAAAGGGTCGATGGTTGCTATAATCCCCAATGTCTTTACTTTTCTATAGAAACACTGACTGTGAGGAGATTTTTTACAACTGGAACTACTGCACAGGTGGATTCCTATCATGGTACTTTGCTGGAATTCAATGAGTTGTAGAGAATAATCCATCTTTTCAAAAATGTTTAATATGCCAAGGTGCTGGATTGTGCAGATGTGTTCATTAAAGTGATTGCAACACTTGAATTCAGTGATATTTTTGGTAGCGTAGAGTAGACTACAAATGCAGCTTCTGTTTTTCAAGCACTTGCTGAAGACGGTTTGTGCAGTCTGGATTGTAATCATAGAATTATAGTGTTTTGTTTTTTTTAAATACAATATTTTAGGAAAATTATAGATGGAAATTACATTCAGGATAAATATTTATAAAATTGTGGAGAGTACTATTTATAATTGCCATAAAAAAACTAAGTTGAAAAATAAGTGTGCATTACTCTGATTGGACTTCAAGTGAAATACATGTAATTACACTCAACTGCCAGGAGGGCGAAGCATTACTAAAAGCATCTTATCCATGGTGTAGATCTTTCACATGTTAAAGCACCATGATAAAGTTTATTGAGGTTTCAATCAAGCAAGGCCATTTTTAAACTCCATGTTTATATTTTGATCCTTTTACCTATTTTCTGCATAACATGCTTAGTGTTGTTCTATTTATTGGTCTTTCCAAAGCAGTGTATTATAAGAAAAATGTTTTTTAAAATGTGATTAGCTTGAACAGAATTATTGGATACAGTGTTAAATTTAAATTTAAAATTAATGAAGTGGTATAATCCTCCAGTAAACAATGTAGAGAAACCTGAATATTAATAGGTGGAGGGAAAGATTCCACATAAAAAAAAACTTTAGCTTCCAATCAAAAACCCTTAATTTCTATAAAGCAAAGGAAATTGAAGCCTCTTTAAATGTGTTATTATGACCCTCCTTAGAACAGATTATGAAGAAACTTTTCTTCCTGGGTATAAAACGTAAATGACAAAGGTCACAAGGCCTTTTATTCTTTTCTACCCTTCAAATTGGGAAAGACAAGATAATGTGCCATTCAAGCAAGGCGGATGTGCGTTGATGTTCTTATGTTAGAAAATGGTTATAATACATTCTTAAACTTGGCCATTTCTACGATCAGAACTGCAACGCAAAGACATAAAGCAGGTGGAAAATAAAACATGCCCAAAGTTCACTATTTAAGTAAGTTAGTATAAAATGTCTTGTGGTCACCAAGTGTCCATTACAGTTATTATTTCATATTTAAATGCTATCTTGTTATTTTGGAAACATATCAGACAAAAAGTACTTCCTGTCCTACTGTCACAAACACAAGCAAGCAGATTACTCTAAAGATTACTGAGACTACACCCTGTAAAGGTATAGATATCTGGGAAAAAACAACAACAACAACAACAACAAAAAAAGCAACTTGACAGGGCCTTGTGCTAAGAATGTGGAGGTTCTATGCTGCTATGGGCCTGTTCATTTTATAAAGGCATTGAGAACCTTGTTAAAACTTCTCTTGGAATTATTTTAAATACCAGGACATTTTAAATAAAACTTTGGCAAACTACACTGTGAATTAAATCATTGTTCAGCAGTCTGGCAGTCCAAAACAGATGTCTAAATCAAGACAGAAATGATTCACCAGACAAATTAGCAATCCTTACTTCGTTCTCATTTCTGTCACTAGACTTTAGCCCTGTAGAAAACCTGCAGACTGAACTGATTAAAGGAGTACATATGAGAACTCTGACTATTGAGGTTGTTCAAAGAGGAATGGTCAAAGATCTCTTTTCTCTGTGCACTCCAACCTAATGAAATATGAGATGTTCTTGTATCCATCCTCTGACTTGTACTTTTCAATAACTTTTTCTCTGTTTTGCTTAGAGTGTTCTTTTGTCTTCAGGCGGTGGCAACCATGAATACCGATTAGTCACTGAAAGAACCGTCTTTCCCGTACTTGGCCATGCCTCTTTAGTGGCAAAAATATTTCAATCTCTTAAATTGTTTTTGCATTTTCTCATGTTACAGCCTCAGACATCAATGCCTCAAAATTAGTCCATAATCGTGAAGTGGAAATAAAATGACACGTTTTTTTTTCCCACTCCTGACAAAACTTGTTAGGAGTGGGATTGTATTTTTACATTGGGGTCTAGCTACACTCACTTCTTGTGTGTAACTGACCACAGTTGCATGGAGGCAACCAGCCTGAGGCATTGCTGAGCACTGGCTCAAGCAGCATCCACCCAAGCTTTATATTGACTTTGCTATAAAGTCTTCCCACACAGCTGTGGCTATACCTGATGTACTTTCACAACATGTTTTCCCTCCACTCAACTTTTCCAAAAATATGCTTGAATTCAGCACTCTGTCAACAACCAGCTCCTTTAGCAATGATCTTTTGTGGCCTAGCTCTCAGTAGGACTTGCTTGTAAAACCATGTGACAACAGACAACAGAAGAGGGGTATTAAACTATGTTATATGTTCTCATAAATCACATTAACCACAGTTTAGAGAAATATCATATAGCTATTCGATCTGATAATAGCTAATTTATATTTTATGCACGCCATTAAAGCCTCTCCAGTGCAGAAAGCGTTGTGTGGGATAGATGAGTTGCTCCACCAACTGCGGAGCTTCACCTGCACCGCCTGCTTGTGATCATGCGATGAGTGATGACATGGTGATGTATAAGAAACCTGCAGCCATAGACTATACCATTGAGTATGTCAGTTTTGAGGAAAGTTTTTTTTGTCTACTTAGGTATATTTTAAATAGGATAAATTTCTCTGAAACTGTCAGAAATTGTGTGACATTTTCTGGGGGAGCCTGTAGATGTTGGAGAGTAACGACTCCTCAGAAATCTCTGTCGGAAGAGGGTGATCACACCACGATTAGATGTTTTATCTTTCCAGAATGAATATATTTACCAAGTTTTACCGTTTTTTTTTTTGTGTTTTTTTTTGCCAGTCAGTTTTTCTTAATAAAATTTCAGCCTGCCAATCACTCATATGACGACAAGGACATTATTTATGCTGCGCTTTGTTTTAATGCCAACAGGACCCTGTCATGAAAGTTATTATGTCATCTTTTAATGCACAGCAGAGATGCCCAGGAGGTGGATGTGAATCTGTCATTAACATCAACATGACAAGGTTCTCCTTTGCAGAGTAGTTCATGTCTCCACCTGCTTTCTGAAATGGGGTTTTGACAGTGAATCTGAAGTGGTAAGTTGTAGTGTAATGGATTGTTGTTGGTGAGGAGCTTTAGATTTAATGGTCTGCTTTTATTTTCTCCCATAACACATACCTGGCAGGAATGTTGCAGTTTTAAACAGGATTAAAACACATTAAACATAGTGCCTCCAGCGTGTCCTGGGTCTTCCCCGGGGCCTCCTCCTGGTGGGACGTCCTCGGAACACCTCATCAGAGAGGCGTCCAGGAGGCATCCTGACCAGATGCCCGAGCCACCTCAACTGGCTCCTCTCGATGTGAAAGAACAGCGACTCTACTCTGAGTCCCTCCTGGATGACTGAGCTTGTACCCTATCTCTAAGGGAGAGCCCAGCCACCCTACGGAGAAAACCCATTCCGGCCGCTTGCATCCGTGATCTCATTCTTTCAGTCATGACGCAAAGCTCATGACTATGAGGGTAGGAATGTAGATCAACCGGAAAATCAGTTTTTGACTCTCTTCACCACAACACAATCTGTTTGTTGATCTTCCATTCCATTTCTTCCTCATTCGTGAACAGGATCCAGAGATTTTTAAACTCCTCCACTTTGGGCAGGATGTCCTCTCTGTAAAATGTTTTATTCTAGCATAAAATAATCAAAAATTCAAATAAAGACATAAGTACATTAAGTTGTACATTTCTTTAAATTCAATTCTAATTATTTAACTTCAACTTAAATGTAGCCTACGAAGTCTGAAATAAGTTGTTTCAAAATGGCAGGCTTAAAATGTAGTTTACTATAATTTCTGAAATATATTTAACATATTGGAATTTATTTTAGTACACTTAATTATATATATATAACTATAAAAATGCTTTATGGTGAGAAATAACTGAATAAAACAAAAATAAAAATGGCAGTTGCTTCTCTCACGGCTCGTTGAGTGAGCGTATAGATTTACAAGTTTGAGAAGTAAACTTCATCATTTACTGTTTGTTTGTGGTATTGTTTTTCCTGATGTGATTATTCAGATAGTTCTGTCATCCAATGTTAAACAAGGCGATATTCTTGTTTGCTGAATGGGCGGAGTTAATACAACATCCTCATTCCAGGAATAAGGCTTATCCCAGGGCTGTCAATTTTAACGCGTACAAGCATGCGAGTAGTCTGAATATTTAAACGTGTTACTGTTGCAAATTTCAGATTAATCGAACTATTTTGACATTTAAGCCTCTCTCTGGAGCGCTAACGTGATTAATGTGATAAAAAAAAATGTTTAGTCTATTTTTTAAAATTGTATGTTATTGTAGTCGCTGGTATTTCTTTTAATAACTTTTTATAAGATACCAGTGTATTTAAGTAGTAAGTATATTTATGTAATAAGCATTATGAAAACAGTTGAACGTGAAAATGATATTTGAATGTGGCTTTAACAAAAAGAGGAATGGAATATTACCGACTTTTTTTTTTTTGCAGTCTGTTGTTACAGGTGGCCAAGTCAGAGTCAGTAGGACTCTACCTTTGGCAGGTGTGTTTCCTGTGACTCCCACAGGAAGCACTTCGCTTCACTCAGTCTGCTGCAGCTGAGAAGTAGAACCTCATCGGGCGGAACGATGGAAAAAAATCGTCATTACCTAATTGTAATCCGCTTTACATTTGGGAGCCTATAGGTCTGTTAACGTGGCCCACACGGCGAATATATGTTTTTTTTAGGCGGCAGACTGACTGAAAGAGGGAAGTGCTTGCTGATAATGAGGAGGTGCGTCTTATTTCCATCCCAGTGATTGACTGCGTACGGCTTCCACCGCCAAGAGCTGCGGGCATTGACGCATTGTGGAGTCGACAACAGGGAGGGGGCGAGCACTGCAAACCCCCGGCTTCGCCACACATCGGAAGCATCTATCGGCGTAAACCACCGCGATGGCCGTGGTGCAGCTCGAGACGGGGGACCGCCAGCCGGAGAACGGCTTCGTGACCCCCGAAACCGCGTCTCCGGAGCTGCTGACTCACATCGACGAGTCTGTCCTGCCTTCTCTCGGGGGGTTTGGGAAGTACCAGAAACAGCTGATCGTGCTGACATGGATCCCGGCGTTATTTATTGGATTCAGCCAATTTTCTGACAATTTTCTTCTCGCGGAGCCAAACATCACATGCACCAGCCAGCCCCTGGCTAATGGAACTAGGCACACTGCGAACCTCCAGATGAACATAAGCACCGGGCCAGCTCTTTATGCCGGTGGGGGTCCCAGCGGCCACAATGACAGCATGCAGTGTCAGTACAATGAGTCGACATTCGAGTTGCACACAGGGCTTGAACAGAACGTGGTTACGAAGGTGAGCTGTTCTTCTTGAGCATGGGTTCCTTTCTATAATGTTATGTCATGATTCAGTGATGTCCTACCCTCTTTCCTGTAATTGATTTATACTAATAAGCCGACAGAGCGACATTCGAGCACCTATTCACTCTAATCATAAATATGCATTTTTACCATCAAGCTGCACCATAGCAGCTATTGACACTTTTAAGGTAGTGCAAGTGGTCATGCCACCATATTGCGTAATTTCGATATATATTGTAGCGTGTAGGATCAGGCATTTCACATGCGATGGTATTCATAGAGTACAAGGATTTGTGGGGCATGTGTTTTGCTGACATTGAGCCATCCAAACAGCTGACACAATGAATAACCTGAGGCATAGATATGCTACCACTATTGAGCAAATCTGCAAAGGAAAGTTGAACCTTGTGATTATAGTAATGGAAATATCAGACAAGGTTTTTTTTTTTTTTATTTAGAGCAAAGGTCGTGAGTGTTCTCTGTAGAATAATGGAGCTCCATCCCACGCCAAATATCACCCACCCTTCTGCTAGCCTAACCAAACAACAATTAGATATTCCTGCAGATTTCAGGGCGGATAGGTCTTGATTTTGAAGTACGGGTTGGATTGGGAGCAGTGTTACTTTTTGACATTTATATGGTACAGCTAGAACTGGAATATCCAGCAATTTTAATACAACATTTAAATAAGAATTATAAAGAATGACTATTCTAGCCAGTTTGACAATACATTATTAGAGATGCACCAATCTTGTTTGCCTTGATTGGCACTAATTCTTAAACTTTGACAAGTTTAAGGATATATTGATCTGCACACCAGTGTAATCTTTTTATACCTTAATTTTCTGCTGCTTTCAAAACTTCTGGCTTTCTCAAGTCTGTTTTGGTTCAGTAAAGCCTTGTGGTAACAGTGGCCAAAATGAAACAAAGAAATATGATTCATTTAATTTTTATTTAACAAATTGATGATTGAAGTCTTCATATATCAAAACAATAGGAGTTTTCAGTTTAAATGCATACAATGGCGAGGACAAACCCCCCGTTTTCTTCAGTATTTGAGCAGCAGTTTAAATAAAGCAAAATTATCTGACTACAAACTAACCACTTGGTTTGTGCTTCCTTATAAATAATAAAATATAGGAGTGTCATATTTTAATTTGTTACCTGATAAGAGAATGGCAGATTTTCCACACTTAGAAGAATTATTGCATCATGTTTAATTTGAACTAGGCAGTCTGGGAAATATAAAGAGTACCTTAGTTTGCATTGAGTGTAAAGCCTATAGTAGTCCATATGTCTACACCTGATAATGTCCTTGTTGAAATAAAGCATAGCAAATGCAGCTTTGACATTTTAATTTACTTTTAGGCACTCACACAGTTTATTAGTTAATTTTATTTACCATCTAAGGGGAACTTTTGCTGAATAAGGATGTATTACTGCAAGGATTCTAAAACTTTACAGGTTTTATTTCTCCTAAGCCGCCATTGATAATAAAGTCAACGGTACAGGTAAATTGATTGAGGTAAATTGATTGAGGTGATCTGTATAATTAGCATACAGTTTTTTTGTTATGTATCTAACACAAAAAAAGATTCCCCTATGAAGACTGAGGTATGGAAACGAAACTGGAACCCTGGCTCCGTAACGTGTTGGTACTGACGTTTGTGTTGTGTTTGCACTCATATTGATAATGTCATGTTGACATTACTAAAATTGTAAACAGATGACAGGGCTGAACGGTTTGTTAAATTGTCTGGTACTGCTAGTGTTCCATGACCCATCGCCTTCACTTTCTGACAGGGCTCGCTTGGCCTTGTGAGAAATGGGGTCGAATGATATGCAGCTAAAACCCATAACAGTACCCTGCATGGAAGCAGAGCTGACTGGTGCACATGTCACTGGCCTTGTCTGTTTGGACAACCTGCCTTCCTCCTGCTGTCTTCCAAGATTCTCTTTTTTTGCCCACCACAGCACAGGAACTAGAATGTGACACTATAGCAGGAAGTGATGACCTGGCATTTCCCCTTCTGTTTGGGCTGCATTGGCATACCTGCACATGAGTGGCCTCAGCTCTCAGTGACACACAATCCCTGAAAAGCATAGTGGCTGATGAAATGTGTCAGTGTCTCTGTTAAAGCGAATCAACACATCTAACCTCACAATCCCACACTAACAGTTCTCAGTTAGATTTTTTTTGGTCTAACGGTGACACAGAAATGAGGTTGGCATGGAGGCAGCAGAGGCAGATGCAATGTGGTTAATGTGGAAACCCATCCTAATTGAGTCAGAGCTCTCCTAGGAGTCCCTCTTAATTGAACTGCAGCTAAGAAATGAGAATTTATCATTATCCAGAGTCAGTCTCTGTACAGCCCAGGTGCTGAGCTCCCATTCGGATGGCTAGCAAGTTTCCTGAAATAGTGACTTGGGAATCTCTTGGAAGCACATATTGACCTCTTTCCTAGAATTGAGTATTTCCCAGATGATCAGATGTGTTTGGTTGCCAAAGTGTAGTTATCAACTTTTTAAAGTTATGACTGATATGGAGGAGGAGGAACATTTAAGTTTAGCCTCTAAAATGAAATAATTTTCAAATTGAAAGTATCAGATAGGCGTCTAACAGTAATGCTTGTAATTTTGGGGATGTTTTTGTAATGATTAACATAATCTTTTAACTTAAAATTTGTTATAATTTTGTATTGATTACTTTGCTGAATTTCAACTGATGAACTTGACGAGCTGCCATGTTAAGTATGTTAAGTATTATTTTCTTGTTATATTTATCTGAATATAAACATTTTGAAGATGTTAGCCTATCCCAAAAGACAAAAAGAGAAGTTGGCTGATAAATGCACCATGTGACAAGGCTGTCCTAACAGCAACACCTCAATGTTGTTGCTGTAACAAAGAGAAAGGAGTGAATTCATACAAAAATGCTTAGTTACAAGGACTAATAAGCTAATGTAATGGGTTAAGCGAAGCGCAAAAGGATGTGCTTACATGTCTGAAATGGAAGTAACAGTTTTCTAGTCATTAGCTACGGATCTTTTAAGAAAATGGAGAACTGCATCTTCTGTTGTGGTTCTGTTAAAAACAACGTGGGTTTTTGATCACCTGGTATTTACTTAGGTGGTATACATTATTAAAACTTTGAGAAGCACTTTGCTGGGAAATGCACTCAGACTTTTGTTTTGATAATTCTTTCCACACTAATTTTTATCTAACATAAGATATGCTACAGGCAATTTTAAAATTGAATACAAATATTTAATCACCACAAAGACAAAGACTCTGCATTAAGACACAATTTTATTTTATACTTTTCAAGGAGAAAGTCAGACAGCCAAAATTGGCTTTGGAATGTCAAATTTTTGCAAAACCTGGCTATCTAAAATTGTCCACAAAATTCTATAATTCCTTAAAGTATTTTCCCAATTGCTGTAGTTCACATATAAAACTGCTTTTCACCACCATACAGAATTTTGACAAGTTCCTTTCGTGAACATGTTTTAAATAAAAGCATTCAATTACTTGATATGACATGGAGAGGGTCAACCTATGGATATATGGGCTTATTTCTTCCAAATATTGTATCTAGTGGACGGGGGAGATAAACTGTGTGAGCACATTGGTGGGTACACCCGGCCCCAGTATCGCTGTACAGTAGATTGCACACCCATGGATCTGAGAGATGATACTGTAGGTTAACACCCTCGGAGGCCTCTCCACTCTGTGTCCCTTGTGCTGTTTACCCAGCTGGTTGACTTCTTCTGCTGACCCTGGATCGGCTGAGACTGAAGCCTTTGAAAAGGCCTCAGCCGTGGAAAGGTGATGACCCCACCGCAGTTACCCAGCCAACACACAACGACAGACTCTCACTGTGTCAGCTGTAACAGGAAAAGGCATTTTTGTGACCAGAAGATAAAACCCCTGTTGAGGCACCATGTGTGTGTGTGTGTGTGTGTGTGACAACAAGAGTGTGTGCTGTGGGCCTGGTTCTGATAAGTGCTGTTTTGTAACAAGCAGACATGAACATTGTGGGGTCTGACCCTTGACCATGGTATAAGGTTGTTTTTAAAGATTGTGCAATGGAATTTAGATGGTTTAATTTCTTGTAAATCTTGTTGGTAACAGTGATCTGTTAAACACAACAGCCATCAGCAGAAAGGTCTTAGCATGAAAATAACAGACAAAGGTTTGTTTTTTTTCTGCCATCTGTCGCAGCTGATAGCAAGAAAATCTAGGTGTCATCAGACAACCTTCTTTAAAACACGTGCCTCATCAGATGCTCATGTTTTGTCACTATATACTTTCCTTTTTGCCTCAAAAGGTAGTGCTCAGGAATTTAAAAGGGAAAGTTTTCTTTCTTTCTTCCACTTAATATTAAAATGTGATCATCTCTTAGTCTTGCATTGCCTTTCAAAAGCAGTAAACTTTTCTGCATCGTCATACAGCTAGAATCTTCAGTTTATTTTATTGTGATTTAGTCTAATTATATACTATTATGTTATCAATACAAAATAGTGCTCATGGTTGTAAAATATAAGAAACGATATAGATTTTTTATTTTTTTTTTACAAATAAATTGAAAGATAATTCTGTTATGCATTTGTATTCAGAATATCTTACTCTGTTACTCCTAAAGAAATTCAGTACAACCAGCCCTCTTCAGAGACAAACTCCTAAATTGTGTACCTCAGTGAAATATAATTATCCATTTGCATGTTTAATGCTGTCAGATCTGGTGTTTATGAGTGAGTAAACAAGCCAGTTTTGAAAAAAAATAAATAAATCCATATGAAGTCTCGTTTAACATTTGCCATATTGAGGGCACCGCACACTTGTGGGAGAAGGTGCTCTGATCAGATAAGACCAAAACTGAATGTTCTGACCTACATTTCAGACTCTCAAATGTGACATAAAATGAACACTTTGCATCACGGAAAAAAAAAAAAAATCCAATAGTGATGCATGGTAGTGGCATCACCATGCTGTGTAGATGTTTTTCTTCAGAACAGGAAAGTTGAACAATGCAAAAGAAAAAGAAAAAAAGAAAATACCAGAAGAAACCTTTTTAGATGCAACAAAAGACTTGAGATAAAGGTTTACTTTCTAAGAGGAAAGTTACTTTAAACATACAGGTAAAGTTAGAATGGAATACTTTAGATCAAGGGTCCTCAAATCCAGGCCTTGAGGGCTGATGTTCTGTAATTTTCACATGTGTCCCTTGTCCGCACACATGAATCAAATGGCTGAATTAATTACCCACCTCAGAAGGCAGTCAAACTCTTCAGAGTCCTGCTAAAGACCTCATTATTGTGTTGAAGCAGATACACTTCTAGAAGGTCTAGGACACCAACCCTTGAGGCCTAGATTTGAAGGCGCTGTTTTAGATGGCTAGAATGGCCAGAGTAAACCTTTGACGCATTTATAAATGTAAAAAATGGCAGTTTTAATAGTCTACATTCAACCTGACTGCTCAAAATCATTTGTAGATGATCTAGGCTGGTAGAGACATATGTCCCAGGAGATATGGTTTTGCAAAGTGGTGACCCTGGAAGGCTATACTGACTATTTTTTTACCACAATTTCTTCTTCTTCATCATCATCATAAAAAAAAAAAAAAGCTTTGTCATTTTCCTTCCATTTCACAACTTTTTATTTGTCCATTCTGAAATCAGAATAAAATATATTGAAGTTTGTAGTTTTAATGTGAAAAATGTAGACAAGGTCAAGTGTCTGAATACTTTTCTATCTCTACATTGCACACATGCTACCACAATATTATGGGATTCCAGTCCCTCCATGGCAGCTGTGCTAAAACTTGCTCTTGGAAGCAGGTTGAGTCAGATAACCTCTGTTGCTAGGCAGTAACTATGCAGCAGTCTCCTCGTTTTCTGTCTTTTCCTCACAACTAATTTTAAGCATCTCCTTTCCCCTCATTGTTTCTTTTTCAAATTTCTGAAGCACTTGCATAATTTTTTTTACAAGTTGCTCATCCTTTTACAAGTTTGTTTGGCTGTTTTTGTTGTCCTTCTTGCTGTGCTTGCCTCTTCTCTATCCTTCCTTCCCTCCAGGCCTGCTCTTTCTCTCCCTAGAAACCTCCACCCACCACTGGGTAGTTCAACGAGTGCACAAATGTGCAGCTGTGACATAAGGATATCTTCTGACTATTGCTGGCCTAGACTGACCATCACATACCATTTGAGATGAGTCAAAAGAGAGAATTTATATAGTTTTTCTTCTCTGCTTTCCTTTATTTTCTTTCAGGTTAGAGTTTAATTTGCATTAAAACAACTGAAGACATTTACTTTTGTTAATTTATTCCCATAATAATAGTTAAAATAACAATAATAATCAATATTGTAATGTAAGAATTAATCTTTTACGGATTTATGGCTTTCTAAATATGTTAGATAGTCTTCTTCCCCCAGTTTGGAAGCTCATTAAGGTTTTGCATCTGAAATGAAGGGCTTGCAGAGAAACATTTTTGATGGTGCACACTAATTGGCTGATGTTTATAAACACAGCAAGTTAATGAAGCTCTGCAGTAAAAACCTGCCATACTCTGCTAATCCGGTGATACATTTCAAGATCACTTCACACTGCTGCTCTCAATGTGGCATGTGACTGAGGATTGCTGTTGATGGTGTTGTGCCTTCTTTGGCTATATGTCCATGGTCTACAGCACGTCTGATTTGCACAGTCAGTAAACTCCTAGGGTTACACAGGGCGGATCCTCGTGAATTCACACTCATCATTTCATGTAAGTTGTACTACAGTCTGAGAGAAGGGAAGCTTCTCTGCTTCTCTCTCTTGTTTTTTTTTTTTTTTTTTTTAACGGCAGGCTTGGTTGTCCTGTGATTGCGAAACAGTCACTTCTTTTCCATGCATCTGTCTTTTTATCCGCTGACACTGAAACTGAAACCATGAGTAAGTACCATGCCTGGGTCATGTGAGCGCTGCTTTGGCTGTGGGTAATCCTGAAGCATTCCAATCTGTACTTATCACTGTGTCTGGAGGTGGTAGAAAGTTGTTTCCAATGGAAACCATGGAACCGACCACACTTTGTATGTCAGTTTCTTGTGGGATTGTTTTGCAAAACATCTACAAATGTTCTTGGCACATGATCTCTGTTTATGTTGTATCTTCGTCGTGAGTGGCAGTGGTTTCGAGGCAGTCCTGAGGCTGTTGTTTGTTAGCCATACACTCAATGGACCTGTTGTTGCAGCCACACCCTTGTTTAATTCTGTCTTTACCAGCACAGACATCTGTGAAACATGTTACAATAAAATCTGCAGCAAGCGTTACTCACTGCTGATGTGTGTATGTATATATATACTATATATGTAAAAAAACAACTATATATATATATATATATATATATATAAATATATTTCTTTTTTTTTTCATTTAAGCACCTAAGCTAGAAAAGCTTAAATGAACAATAGGTATGTTTATTGGTTTAGTAAATTAGGGGAGAAAATTATTTTAATGCCATATTCTATTTTAGCTTCACATAAAATATCAGTAACTACTTTAATTCCTTGTACAACTGTACTTTTATTGACTGCAGTGTTACTACTTTTTCTTCTACAGTGGTGTCTGGTGTGTGAATTGAAATGGAGAGTCCATATTGCAAAGTTCTCTCTGTTGGTGGGGTCAATCTTTGGATACCTTGTATTTGGGATACTGGCAGACTGGTAATATCTTTTACATTCTTTCTAAAATATCAATCTCTGCAATTGAAGCCATGTTTGCAATAATATGTGTCTTTCTCTTTTAGGTTTGGCCGACATCCAGTTCTGATCATATCGGTGCTGTTTATGCTGGTGTTTGGTCTGACTGTGGCCTTTTCTGTCAATGTCACCATGTTCAGCACCTTGCGTTTCTTTGAGGGCTTCTGCCTTGCAGGGATTACTCTTTCTCTCTATGTCCTGAGTAAGTAATTCAATAGATCTTGGCTTAATATACAAGTGAATTGTTTATGTTGGGGTAGGAGATTGGTGTTGATTTTTCAAAGCAAGGACGCCATGGATTCAAAACCTGCCCAAGGCCTTTATGTGTGAGTTTGCATTTTCTGTGTGCATTCATGGCTTTAGTCTGGTTTCCTCCCATGACCCAAACATATGTATGATATTAAAGTGGGTGAGTGAGTTTGATTTTTGTCTTGAATGTGTTGACGTGCTGTTGGACTTGCAACCTGTCCAGGGTATAGCCCAGGGGTGGGCAATCCTGGTCCTCGAGGGCCGGTGTCCTGCAACTCTCAGATGTCTCCCTGGTCCGACAGACTTGAATCCAACAGCTGAATCACCTCTCAAGTGCAGTCAAGTTTTCCAGAGTCCTGCTAATGACCTCGTTATTTGACTCAGGTGTGTTGAAGTAGAGATACATCTAAAAGTTGCAGGAGACCGGCCCTCCAGGCCTGGAGTTGCCCACCCCTGGTATAGCCTGTTTTTTGCTGATTTACCCCTGGAGAGTGTACTAGCTTACCTGAATACCACTACTCTCTTATATTCAATTTATTCAATGTGTTCTGTGATTGTAACTTTGACTAACAAGGCAGACTGAGAACCCATGCTTAGGCTTCATTTAAACAAGGTGAGATGGATATCAGGGAAGAAAAAAAACACTGCTAGGGCACTGCTATGATTAGTTTTTATTTTTAATTGTTTTGTATGAGATTATGCTGCTGCAATTAACAAAATGCTTTTTTGAAGTTTTGAACAAGTTTTTTCCAGGGACACTAATACATTTGGTGGATGCCATAGAAGATTTTAATTGAGGAAAGTTGATACAATTTGCCATAGAAACTTACAAGAGTAAATATCTCAATGCTAGGGCCTCAAAAATGTTTTTTAAATAGCGTCTCACATCAATTTTCCAAATTGCCACAGCTTTCAAAAACTTTGATTACCCCTCTCATTGCATTGATTAGATGGGGATACTGAAATTTGCAGGAGATGTTAGAGCAACTCCTGTTAGTTTCCCTAAAGAATTAAAAGGAGTCCCAACATTTCAACATTCTTCCTGTTTCTCATGAATTTTAAAATTGTTGGTTATTATCTTTGTTCAAACAGGGCATTTCCTAGATGGGCATGTACTGAACGTAATGGCTGTATTGTAGTGCTATGCCTGTATTGTCTTCATGTGTTATCTTCATGCATTGATGCTCAGTGGGTGAATGACAGATAATTCTGATTATTTTTATCACTGGAATAGCATGTTGTCTAAGATGCTCCAGTCAATTACAAAGTCAAAAAGTCTCTTTACTCTGTACTTGACTTCAAACTATGATTGATTCTCACTTCTTTTAACAGAATTTCCTGTCTCACCAACTCACACTGGTAGGGTTGACAATACACAACCAATTAAATCCGAAATATATAAATGAAATATCAAACACAACAAATATGAAATGGAATTACATTAAAAATAAACTAGCTTGACTAATTTATACAAGTGACTGCCTCCCGTTAGTTTCTTTAATACCTAATGGAAGTTAGGTGAGCGCTGAACATCAAACACTTTCCTTCTCCAGCACTAAAAGGCAGCTGTTGAACAGACACTGACTTCTCCAGTCTCATCTTCCAGCTTTCAAACCTTATTCGCTTTGATGTATATTTCCATTCTTGTCTTCAGCACTTAAGATGTGTTCAAACTGATACCCAAAGACAATAATATGTGTTTCTCTTTAGAGCCCATAGAGTGCTGCGTTTCACTGCCTTGCATATTGCACTGGAACACGACCAATAGCATTATACTATAAGGCGGAAAAGACGGGATTCCTCGTTGATTGATATTTGTTTGGATTTTTCAGGATGGACAGCACTAATGAGTTCCTATAAAGAACCAGCAGATTACATCAAAGTAAAAAAAAATATATATTTGGGTTCTAAAGAAACAGATACATTTTCTGAGAAAAGCCTAAATACTGAAAAGAAAAAAGAACAGAATGATGCTTACAGATTTCCCTGTAATTTCCAGTTTTTCAAATTTGTTTGGCCTGTGACTTCGCTGCATTTGTAGAACTCAAAAGTGGCTCTCATTTAAATTCACCAGAATATTATCACTTGGAACTTGAAAAGGAAGACAGTTAATTTGATATAAAACAGATGGCAGCGCTATATGTTGCAGACATGCGATGATATTTTTTCCATCATATTCTTACTTTATAATCTTACACCATTATCACTCTTGTCAACTATTCAGGCATAATGAAAAAAAATTCTGCAGTAATTCTAGAGACTGGCTGTAGCAATTAGCTCAGCGACATGTAATTTTGTTCTTGTGACCTCCTAACACATAATAGATAGAATTCCTCTATGTGTTCTCATTACTGTTGATGTTGAGGGCTGTTGTTGCCAATCGGTTTACACTTGAATTAAATTTACTTTCATTTGAGTGCACCAGTATGTCTCATACTGCTATTATATTTCTTACTGCTAATCACTAATCTAATAATGAAACAATAGGCATGTCTTGTGGATAAAGAGTGTAATTCATGAGCCATCTGTAATGTTGATCCAGATTAACTTACTCTCTTTATGACCTTCTCTGCTGACAAAAAAGGTTTAGATGATTTGTTCTGTGGCACAGAAGGGACGGGACAGGGACTTGTTGATAGCAACCTTATAACTGCTGTTGCATTTGATGAACATTCTGGTTCTGCCGATGGATCCTTAAAAGCCTCTTTGGCCACAGTAAATGTCCATTGCAGAGAGAGGTTGGGAAAAGTGTAGAGCGAGGAGGGGGTGGGGTGTTCAGTAAAGACGATATGATGAAGCATGGGGCCCCCAGAGTCCCTGTCATTCTAATTTACTCCTCACTGTATACCTTGAAAGGCTTTCATGCTCACCCGAAATAGACTAACTGTTAAGCCTGCTCTCAGGACAAAGGAGCGGCCAGATGGCGGGAGAAAAGACGGAGTTGAATTGTGAAGTGTAATGTTTCAGTAAAGTGATGCTGACATCTGCATGTATTGTTTTCATATTAGACTACTTTATGGTTGAATAAATCATCAAATAAGTCGTTATCAACCCAGAAAGTGACAGAGTTACATGACTGTGCTGAGAAATCAGCTATCAATACTTTCCAACAAGTATATTCATTCGTTTTTACTGAAAAGATACAATGTGTTTTAGTTATTCAGCATAGTTACAGATTTATGGACTATGCTCAGCATAATATTTCTTAGCTTATCTAAGTACATTTTCCTTGTCTAATGTTTGTTCAGCAGCGCACTGTACATTCATTCCACAGTTCTACTTGTTATTTTGTTAGCGTAAAGTGCAGGCTGCTCCAAAGTAATGAAAGATGTCTAAATGGTTTAGCAAAATGTTACCGTTCCAGTTGGTTGAAAGGGAATAGTTATTTAATCGAATGACGAGGGAAAAAAATAAAAAATACTCAACTGGTGACCAGGATTGCTGTAAGTTTTTTTCCCTTTTAAGCTGTCAGCCTCAGTCTGTAGATATCTTTTTGAAAAAAAATCACATGTAAGAATCCACAATCCACAGGGATTTTAACAATGCTAGCCAAGCAAATCGTTCTAGTTGCTAAGACGAGAGGCTAAAGACGGTTTAAAATTAGAATTCAAAAATAATTTTGTCTTTGGTTTAAGACATGAAACTTTCTTTCTTTCCTGGAAAGAAAGTTATTCTTTCCAGGAAAGAATAACTTTCCTGGAAAGTTATCCCTAGAATAACTTTCCAGGAATCCTTGATCACCTGAAGTGAAGTGCAGTGGAAAAATCGTCTGTATATGAACATATAGGTGAGAACTGGGTTCTCAAAAATGCTCACCAACACTGTGATGTAGTCTCTTCTGGTAAGGTACAGTAAATAATCAATGACTATGACAGGGTGGCTATAACTCCATATTCTGCATATAGTTTATATGGATTTTTTTATAGATATGAACAGCTAAAATTGGCCAAAATAAGTGTTGCCAGGTGAGAGCTTTCCAAAAGCTTGATTTTGGAAATCATTAACATCATTCAAATCAGTGCATCATTGAATTTGTAGCAGGACTGAATTCTATATTATCTTTGTATAGTTTGGAGTGTCACTGACATAATAAAAATCATATGACTTAAAAAGATGAACTACTGTGCTTTCATTATGTGTACACAAAAGCTTTTAATGATACATATTTTTTAGATATTATATACTCATAAAATGCTAATAAAAATCCTCCTGCATTAAGCAGAGTTTTTCTGTTTATTAAGAGTTTGATGCTGGCATACTGTCACCCTTATTTTCAACCACGTATGACTTCTGCCTTTGTCACATGATATTTTCCCTGTAGGCTTTGTATGTTGACAAAACTACAACTGCACTTAACCAAGAAAACAGGAACACTGTGGTCTAATAAGACCTCACTAGAAAAAACACTGACATTTGCCTGGAAACAGGCCTCAGAGGTTTAGAAAACTGTCTGTCGTCTTGAACGTTAAAAACATTTGTTTTATTTGCAATGCTTTGTTTGCCTCCTTTTATAAAGGAAAGCTAGAGTGAAATCCCTGCTTCAACTGTGTTTGCACTGTAGAATATTACCCTAATCCCTTTCTTTCTTTCCAGTCCATGTTCAATGGAGTCTTACATCATCAGCCCTGAAGACTGGGCACCACTGTAGTCCACATTAAGCTTATGAAAAAAATGCATCTTTACATACAATTTTATCCTAATTTTAAAGCTATATTTAATCAGTAGTTCATTTAAGAAGGAGGCATAAAAGTTTTTTTTGTTCTTTGATGATTTTATTGAGAAACTTACAACAGTTTGAGATTATAGGTGAGAGTCTAAATAATCTTCAAGGTGATTTGGATGACCGGTCAGTCACAAAGCTCACGCCTAGGCTCAAATAACTGATGTTGTTTGACGTCTCCACTGATCCTGAGTAGTTTCTGCAGATAAACTACACACTTTCTTTGTACAATAGCTAGACATTTAATGAACTATTATCTGGGATTTGGGCTTATTATTAGGAAGATACAATTTTGTCTCTGTATGGACTGGAGAAAATCCACATTGGATTTATAGCTTAATAATACTGTTGTAAAAAACTGTTCTTGTAAAGGAACAAAAGGAGCTTTTGGTTTTTATGCCCATGATGAGTTTATGTGACACTTTAACACTTGGTTTATATCTGTTTCTTCTGGTCTCACCAATTGTGTCTTGTGACTGAAGTGCATGCATTGTCATTTATTGTGAAGGTGGCATTTTTTGTGGTTTGAGACTGTTGTGTATATCCCTATTTTTATAGCAATGTGCATGCAGTGTGCATTGCATTTTCCAGCACTAGTGTAAAGTCTGCAAGCTCGTTTATTAGACATAGAGGGAATATTGCAAA
Organism: Alfaro cultratus; assembly: GCA_903066825.1. Taxonomy (NCBI): domain Eukaryota; kingdom Metazoa; phylum Chordata; class Actinopteri; order Cyprinodontiformes; family Poeciliidae; genus Alfaro; species Alfaro cultratus. Next base: position 19,972 of record CAEFZX010018256.1, read on the forward strand.
ATGCTACCTAGACTTCTAAAATTGGTAAAGAAGTACTACTTATGAGTCCACATGTTGCATTTATAGTTACATTAGCAATGCATTTCCTCTATAGTCTCCTGTGATTGTCAATGAATGCAGGCAAGTTTTCTGCATCACCATCCGCAGTTTAAAACAAACACTGCAGTGAATGCAGCGTGCCTCAAGCAAGGGTTTACAAGTCAAAGGGTGTTCTTTGTGTCTGACTTTTCTGAAGACATCAGGCGCATGAAGGTATACCCGAGGCTTAACTTTACTTGGCCTTCTTCAATTCGTTGTGCATGCAGTGAAGTGCAGCAGAAAAATCATCTGTATATGAATATATAGGTGAATATTACTTGAAATCTAAAGTGCTCTCTAGTTAGTAAAACTATATTAAAAACATAGATTTTCCCATTTTGGACATACGTCCATTTCTGTCTGTTTGTAGCTCTGAGGGTGAACATGCTACTACTTGCAAATGGAAAAGAGTGCTTTTAGTTGTGTACTCTCATAAAATAGCCACATGAGGGGGGAGGAAGGGAACATAAAAAAATATATATATCTTTTTAAACTATGTTTGATGTTGCAAACCAACAGGAACAATGCCACAATTAAAAATAAGCTGTATGGCAAGAGTTGACTGCATATTTGAATGAAGCCAGTCAGTCCCCTGAACAGCATACTGTATACGATACTGACATGCAATGTGTTTACAGCTGAGTTGGAATAGTTTAGCAGATAGTCTTGGATAGTCATTTGACACCAGACTTCTATTTATACAAGAGGGTGCCATCAGTTTGAATTAATGTTTTTTTTATCATCACAAACCTGAGTGCCTGTAAGTCAGTATTATGGTGCAGCCCAGATTCATTTTATACAGAGAGTACCCCCACCTATAAACTCACAAGGCACGCTGTAGAGGACTGAGTCATGCTATCCAGAACACAGTGACTGTGTTCTGTTGCAGGCTTTAAGATCCTTTTTTTCTTTTAGTTCAAAAAGAAGTTTTTATTGGCTCAATTTTTCATGTATTTTATGTTCCTTTTTAAATTGAAAATGCTGTTTGAAAGGTGGAGAATTTGACTTCGGTTTAATTCGGGGCATTCAGCCTCCAGAGAGTGACAGTAAGCAGATGTGATAATGTAAAGAATACATTTAATAATTATAATGTGGGGATTGGATAAGAAGCCAAAAATTTTTATAATTTGGGGGGATTTTCAATGTTCTTCCTAATATGAGACTGCAAGATTAAATCTTAACTTGGCTAAGAATGTGGAGTGTAAGTAGAAATGAGGATCTCTGAGAATGTAGGATTAGAATTTAAGAAAATAAGAGGCAAAGAAATAAGGACGGGAAGGCCAATATTGCCGAGCTCTGTAACCCTTTATTAGAATAAAGCGGTTAAACGTGGTAAACTTTGCTACAGGGCTAATCAGACAAAGGGTTGCATGACAGAGAGTGAGCTAACATGGCACGAGGATCCACTTTGCAAATATTGGAGGTGCACAAAGGAGTTCCAGTTAGCTTTAACAACATTGATAAAACAAAGAAGTTACTAGTTAAACATCATCATGTGTCTTACATTTACTCTTAGTCAGCCTATTTCAACAATAGTTCTCGGATGTATCATGTTCATGTCCAATGACGTATTCTGATACCAGGTGTTAACAGATGAGCTAGAGACTCATCTGTTGTTTGATAAGATTGCCTAGGGCAGTAGGTGTGAACACGGCATGAAGTGTAACTTAACGAGAAAAATAAATATTTGATGGTTTATGTTTGCTTTAACTCCAGTTTCTTACACATTGAAAGTACATATTCTATACAGCTTTATTTCTCTATTACACATTTTCAGGTTACATTTAAAACACTGAAGGAGTGGGACATCAATGTGTCTGTAAAGTCTCAGCATTATGAACATCTATAAAAAATTATATTGTGAAAAAGTTACAAATTTTTCGTCACTCATTTTGAAAAGTGAGTGACAAAAAATATTTGGTAGGTTCCTTACACTAATACAGTAAAATATTTTAAGGCTTTATTTCAAAGTTAAACATTGGAAACATATGGTCAGTATAATCAATTCATTCAAAACTCCTGAAAATTGCTTTTTTACAATATTTAATTGTTTTAGATGTACCTCAAAAAATTAAGTTAAAAGTGACCGTAGTTGGAACCTTTCAGCATCAGATCCAGCTTCGGACACACTGGAAAAACGTCACCTCTGTTCATGCATAAATAAATAAATAGATGTGATATTAGAATTAAAAAGAAAAACACTTTATTAATCGGGGCTATATAATATTATGTAACATAATATGAAGCGTTCTGAATCTCAGTTGAGGAGAAAACTAAAATAATAGGTAATACCAGGTGAAAGTATTCATGAATGTAAAGAGTTTCTGACACGCCTTAAGGTTTCATGTTAAGCAGATATTGTCTGCTGTCACTCCTTTTGTACATGTACTTTATGTGCATAACAATTATTTACACAGGTGCAAATGCAAAGGTTTGTTTTTTTTGTTTTAGTAGAGTCAAGGAGTGGAAGTACATAAGGTTATATGAGTGTGCTCAGGTCCACTTCACGCAGACACAAGCACTCACACCCATTCATCGAATGCCCGTGTTATTGCGTCAGGTCGTAGCTGTCGTAGGTACTAAAGTGATCAAAGCATTGGACAGAAGTATATCCTTACAGAAGTATATCAGTATCTGCCTTGTCAGATACTGATCTGACAAGCCACTCCTCAGAACTTTAAGAACAGCGAAAAGAAAGCCTTGCACTTTCTTTCGTGTTACTTTACACTTTCTAAATTAGGAAAACATCTTTGGTTTCTGTCATGGGGTGTAGGCTATGCGCTCACTGGTCACCTGCTTCTCCCTACCGCTGGCACTGTTGTATCTGCTCACATCCAGAGATTCCTCAGTTAGCTCACATGTTGCTTAGTGTGAACGAATCTTCTTTACTAACATGCATTATTTTAAGTCTGTTTGTTAGACTCTGCATGGAGAGCCCCATTTGTTAGAACATTCCAAAACAGTAAAGTTTCTATTGTGAAATAATATTAAAGTAGATCTGTAAACATAGGCTAGATGATTTGTTCGATTAGAGAACTACTTTGCAGAAATATCAAGCTCACCTCATTTGAAGACAGGATAATTTCCACATTTTTTTATATAAAAATATAAATATGGTTCAACTTTAACCTAAATACATGGAGAATGCTTTATTGCATCAGAGGACAGAAAAGGTGTTTTAGAAACAGATCTGCCATTGTCTGCTTTGAAAATCGGAGGGACACTCAAACTATGGTTCACAAACAATTTAGCATATTTAACCACTTAAGCAACAAGTTGAAAACATAAACACTGACTTTTTAGAGGCCCACAAATTTACACACATCTAAACTCTTAGTTGTAGGATTGTTTTGAGCCCAGAGCTATAATTATTTTTAAAAAATCACTTGAATAAGAGGCTGCTTTTTTCAGACAATTTCTCTTCTGATTTATTTTTTTGTACCAGTTTAGAGACAGCCATGGTCACTTATGTAGATATGCTGATGTAGTGCTGTCTGGTCTGCTTAACCAGGCCAGTTTGGTTTCACATTTGTCTTTATGGGCCATAATAAAGTACTTTCTCTCAGGAGTGCTGTCCATTTACCTCAGGCAAAATCTATCTGCACATAGGTAAGGCTCAAGGGGCATTATGGAACAATAGAACCTCCAGCTGCTTAGCTACTCAAAGTCATGTTCCTCTTCAGTAGTCTGAAATACTGCTCAGGCTGCTTGTGTGCATGCTGCTGTTAGTTGCTGTATATTTTTTCCAACCTTAATTCAGTTTGTGATAATGTGACTTCAGGACACATTGTGGTTAAAAAATACTTCAAAGGATTGAGGTAGTGATTAATTATCCAAAGAGTCATGGCACATACATACATAGCAAACTACATGCAAATCTTACTCCTCAGTAAAATAATTTCCATAGATGAAGCACACTTCCTCTTCCTCACTGCTCCAGCCGTCTGCTGACAAATGGGTTATGGTGCAGTTAGTCTTTTTTTTTCTTTTTTTTAACACTTGGCAGGGTAAAGTTCTTTTTCTTGCAATGCTTGCATTTTATGTTGCTCACCAAATGTCACTTTTACTTTAACATTCTAAAAGATTTGTTTTAAATTGGAAACTTCCCGTGTGAGTAAAATACATAATGACTTATGCACAAATGATCAATGCATCCCTATAAATATTTTATTGACTATCTGTTATTGGTTCAATTATTCTAGCCAGCCTGTTTCAGTTTGGTGCAAATGTAAATGAAACAACTTGTGTTATTTGTTGTTTTCATCTATCTTTGCTTTATAATGGAAAAAGACACATTTGAAAAAAAATAAAAAAGCTATACGTGCCTTGAACAATACAACAAATAATGGAGCTTCACTAGGATATATCTGTAAAATGTGTGATTATGGAAATGGACAAAGGAGATATAACGCTCTTGTAAAAGAGATCTTTGATCTCAAGTAGTTTTATCTTAGTTAAATAAAGGTTGACGAAGTAGCAATTTCTAACTTACAGGAAGTTGCACATATAATAAGACATAAAGAAACACCGCTATGTATATAGTAAAAGAAAAAGTAGAAGCTTGTGCAGTATATTCTGTGTGTTTTATTTGCAGAACCAACCCTGAAACAAATGTGATTAACCTTGACTTACTTAATTGACCTGGTAAAGTACTTTGACCTTGTCAGCACAAGGACTTCTATGCTCCACCAACGCACTGGCTTTATGCCAGGACCTCTCAGGTGATTATACTCCACTGGGATTGGAAGGTTAACATTAAAATCAATGTCCCCTGCACTGTCAGACATTCAGGACTAACAGTGGTATAAACTGTGCTGTGTAGTCACCCTGAGAATATTTTAATCTGTTTTGTTTCTAAAATGCATCTCAGGGGTTTCTATTTGCTCTCACTTGAAAGTCTCATCAGGCAAAGGCCAAAGTTCGGAGGGCCCTACTCAGGGAAAAAATACTGTTTAGTGATGGTTCCATTTTAAGGAGACTTTAATACACACATGAACTTATTCTGAAGACCTTATAATTTTAACAATATGTTGAGTTCAGATTAAATGCACTGGAGACAGTTTTAAGTTTCTAAAGTTATTTCAGTATGGCTGCTATCCCCAAAGTATTTCTATTGCCACAGTGTTTGCAAATGAGAGTATGAAGCTCAGTTGATACAACAGAGTTTGGAATTGTTGTAAAGATCGATTGTATTCAATACAAACTCGAGTGTCATGTGGTCTTAGTAAGACTGTCCTGCATTATTTGTTAATGTTTATCGATTTCTGCATGGATTACATTGATATTTTGTTTTGCTCTGTGGTGACTAATCGGTTGCATGCGATGTTTGGCCTTTGCCACTAGATAACGTAGCTTTTTTTTTTTTTTTTTTTTTACATAAGCAAACATTACACCAATACACAGAGAAGAAGCATTTTCTTTCATGACTGAATTAATCAGGGAAGTATATGCTCATTCAAAGATTATATGAAGAAGGCAGTTTACCCATCTGCATTTAAATTTATAAGTATAATTTTATGAGTTATGTGCATACATTTGCCATAATCTAACTGTAAAGTTAGTTGTTGTTAAAATTCATAAATTCTAAATGTATCTTAGTCTTTCACTTGACAATTTCTTCTTCAGAATTGGCAAGCACATTACAAAAATCAGTGGCTTGATAAGGTAGACAAACCATGGTGTGGATCTATATAAACTTCATGTGACCAGTAAAAGGGCTCATAAGTCTGTGGGTGCAAAGAGTGGCTGTTAAGTCTACGTGTATTGATAAAGTCACCTCTTTCACGTGTAACGTAATGAACCTCCTTAAGAATGCCATGTTTGATAGACTAGATGGTTTCATCTCAGTGTCACCTTATATTCATATATTGCACAAATCAGCAAACCAATCTAAGCTTCTTTGGGGATTATTATTGTTACTAATTGGCTATTGGCCTGATCGTTGATGATGTCATTTTTACATTCACAGTTTTCAACATACCTAAATATATGTATTTGGGTTAAATATCTAGCTTATTTTTGTCTCTAAGCGCCCTTTGTTTGCAACTTTGGACCATTATTATCTGTAGCCTCAGATAAGTTATCGGTAGATCTATGTTACTGGGTAAGCACGAGCAGTGGAGCGTTAGGGAATGCTGAGCTAGTTATTTGCTAGAAGATTAGGGTCATCAGGAGTAAGGAGCTCTAAGCTCCATTTAAAAGCTCTGGCCATAATTCACTAATTTATTTCCACTCAGTCTTATCTGTAGGTGACACATTACATGAGGAAAATCACAAGAAATTGTTCATAGTAAGATATTGAGCTCTACTAGGATACCAGGAGATTTTTACCCAGTTTGGAACAAGATGAACTTCTCAGAAATCAGGGGGGCTATTCAGTGATACATGAGTAACAAATTCAGAGTCCCTTAAGCGGTGACTGGGATGTGCCTCACAGCAGCTCACAAACTGGGAACTCTGAGGTTACTTGGTTCACACCCAGCAGGTCTTGCACCCATCGCCCTGCCCTCCGCTCACTGACTTTGTCATTCCAGCTGTGATCGTGTCAGTGAACAGAGAGCATTATTCATATCCTCAGAGGGGGGCAAATCCTAATTGAAATTCCAGTCTTTCCTACTGGAATGAAGTTGGACCCGACAACACCAACTGTATTATCCTGGCCCTGTCACCTTGAAAGGCCCATCTTAGGAGTGTTTCTTGGCAGCACAGGAAACCGATTAGACACAATAGCCATGTATCTGCGAAAAATAGGAGAAATGAAGCAGGACGGGACTTAGTGTGAATTGCAGCATTACAGTGCTCATTTTCAATAGTTTAGTGTGAACTTGTCGTCTGTACTGCAGTAAATAAAGGGCTGGACTGTCTAGGGTTCCTTTCTGTCAGTGTGGTCTGCATGCTAATGACTGGGTGAATGAATCAGTGGCATTCTGATAGTGGAGAAGCGAGTACAAGGAACCCTTTTCTTTTTACTGCACCCTCACAAAAGTTGTTTTTTATTTTGTTTTTGTTTTTCGGTCTGCAACTTCAGAACAGGAACTACAAATATTCATTTGTTTATGATTAGAATGTTTTTGTTTTTTAAGTGATGACTTTGTAATATCCAAAATTTGGAGCTGAAACTAAACATCTATTTTTTTTCTTCATTCACCTATAAATCAGTGCATGATGAGTATTTTTGCAAATATTTTGCTGGAACTTACTGTCTAAATGTGCCTACATGGACAGCTGTAGATGTTATAAAATATGAAACTTATGTGGTTTCAAAAAAATACAGGCCCATCTTTGTGTATCACTGTCAAGCATCTTGTTCTAGCCTGTCAGCCACTCCTTGGCAGGTGTGTTCCATCTTGTTGCTTGATTAATCAAGGCTGGTTTCTTTGTGTTTGCATCTTCAATGTTAAGGTACTGTTGATTTCTTGTGTTGTAAAATGCACGGGCATTGTTGCGAGTCCAAGCTTAACCATGTTTGCATGAGGGGAAATAAAAACAAGAATCCACTGATTAAACGAACCTGAGCTTTTCTGACTTAATCATTGCAACAAGATTGATGTATGCTGTGTTGTTTTTTTATTTCTGTTCAGATGTATTCTTTGTTTTTTGTTTTTTTTAGCACAAATGAGGTGCTCTTTTACAGTACTTACATATAATAACTTCCATGGCACTCTGACTCATCTTGGAGTCAGAGTGTGTGCTATATTGTCAAGTGGAAACAAAAAGTATAGATCAAAAGGCAGATGTTCAACAGTTTGGCAAAGGTAGAAGTGTAACCCTGGCCCATATGTCAGATATGGCAAGGATATCAGATATTAGTTTGATTTACTGACATATCAATGTTAGTTATGTATCTAGTAGAATTATGTGAACTGACATGCATACACATGAAATGTAATCAGCCTGCCAATACCAAAATTAAAGTTTCTTTACCTAACCTCTCTTTTCTGTCCCTCAGGGATCGAGCTGTGCCTGCCAGCATGGAGGTTTTCCATGACCATGGTGGCCAGCTTTGTGGTTTTGGGTGGTCAGCTCCTGATGCCTGGAGTGGCATACCTCTGTCACGACTGGCAGGTGCTTCAAGCTGTCATCATCTGTCCCCTGCTGCTTATGCTGTCCTACATTTGGTAAGAAAAAAAAGAGGAAAACTTAGCAATTTGCTCTGGGATAATTCAAAGTTCTCTGTTTTCGTATAGTTTGTTTTAAAATACAAAGTTTTATCATATGTTCAGACCACAAAATGGAAGAATTCATCCAAGAATAAAAGGACAGAATGGGTGAAGAATGATGTACTGATCTGATGCGGCGCTCATTAGGATTGGATTATTGCATTGAGATTTTGCACTGTGTATATATTTAAAATCTGCTGGAAATAAGATGTGTTTTTCTGAATTAATTTAGGGAAGTTTCTTTATTTTTGCTGTGGCTCTCTTTCACTTTTATGAAACTTTGAGGAGCGTAGTCAATATGTGAAAGAATAAGAGCTATCACATTATCATATTGAGGATCTCATCAATGCCACACATCTTTTTGTTTAGACGGTTCAACAAAATACATAGCTGATCACCAATCAGTAATTGCTACACACGAAATGTCCATCACTTTAGTGCAGAACCTACAGGAATTGCCAGGAGAGAAGTGAAACTGTAAACATACATGACATTAGCCACAGTTTTCCAGCTACATTCTGTAAGTAAATGTTTGCAAATCTCCTGTGGGCAGTAAAAAGGTACACTTGTGTAATGTAATCATGGGGGAAACCAAAAAATTCTGCAAAATGCTTTTTTTTTTTTTTTTTACAAAATAACACCCTTGCATTTATTCCCACTCATCAGTCAGACATGATTAAAATGTTGCTACTAAGCATTTTGAAGTAGGTGTGCCCTGCATAAATCTCAGATGCTTAGTTTGACTGACAGTAAGAAAAGAGACGTCCTTAAAAGGTCAAGTCACATGCAAGGGCTGGGGTTGATTGAAAGCTTCCTCTAACTAATACCAGAAACTGGCAGATAGCTACAAGAAATGTCTCTCTGAACATATTTCAGCTGAAGGTGGAAACAGTAGCATTTGAGGGTATGATGTTTTCCTGAGATAGAAGGTCTTTTGTACAAAGTTCAGAAATTCTTTTTATTTTTTGACTGTGTAAGTACAATTAAAATGCTTAATTTTACAGATTCTAAAAAACATTTGATTAGACCATGATAGTTGAACATTTATTAACAAAAAATTTAATATTTTATGGGGGCTCCTAAGTTTTTGAATTACTCTAACATTCACTTTTGTCTATTGCAGTCATGTAGTTTTTATGAAAGCTTTCGAAATTTAAATACCTGAAACAGTTTGGGAGAGTAACTTTAAAAATGAGAAATGTTCAAAAGCGGCCCAGTAAAGTAAATGCAGAAATAGCAACCAGTACACTTTTAAAAGTAGGGGAATCAGTTAAACAGGGTATTTGGTTGTAAAGACGTGTTTCTTTTATTGCAAGTCACCTGCTCCACAAATTGACCGATGCAGCTCACTGCATTTGTGCAAACAGTTGATCAAACAGGGCCAAAAAGATTAAAGCTTAAGTGTAGATGACTCTCCCATAGAGATTCAGCAACAACCATTCCAAAGATTTGTTCCTCTGCTATATTGAGGGGATTGTTGTGCTACACTACAAAAATGTGCAAACCAAATCTTTTGTGAAATAGGCAGGAAAGATTTGACACGAGAAAAACAACTTATTGCAGCATTCACCACCTCATTAGCATGTTCTAAACTTCTAAAAGCGATTGTTTTGGACTTAAGGCGTTGTGCTTAATCTACTGGCTGTTTTTGTGTTGAAATGCAATCATTCTACTGAAGAAGCTGAACTTCCCACATGCATTTGTGAAACCTATAGCAATACAAATATCTGGTAATGGTGCATATCAAATGACAGCAGCTGTAGCTATAACAAAAGCTATGAGAGAGTATCACCTAAAGTTAGATAATACTGTCTTGCTGGAAGAAACATGGTTGTGGTTAAATGGCAGCGTGTATGACAGAGTGACATTTCAACCGGTCTTTCAACACAAGGACCTTTTAATTGCATTGACCTTTTTATGCTGTGTGATAACAAAAACATTCCCCACCTATTTTCAGGATTTTTCCTGAGTCGCTGCGCTGGTTGCTGGCAACCCAGCAGTACTGCCGCTCCAAATGGATCATGGGACACATAGAAAAGAAAAATAAAGTGAACCTGGAACGTGATGCAGAAAACATCCTCGCAGGTAATAAACCAATCACATTTTCTGATTTATAGATATCAGATTAAATTTGTAATGTCATAGAGGCGCATCTCAGTAAATCAAAAAAAGATTGAGAAGTTAGTTTTTGTAATTCATTCCAGAATGTGCAACTTGCGTGTTACATACATATATTACATATATTATATATTACATATATTACCATGTCAATGCTTTATTTATGAGAATTTCAATAATTGTGGCTTACAACCAACGAAAACCAACAATTTAGTTAAAATATGTCGCAAAAGGTCAAGTTGACTGATCACAGAAGTCTGTGTCCAAAGCATATTGATGGAAAACATAGTGGAAGAAAAAAAGTATTTTGGTTTCTTTATTTCACTAACGTTGGGCCACTGAAACATGTGTCAATGTGCTGTGCAGTATATGCATTTGATACTTACGTAAAGCTCTTTTTGCATGTTTTAACACAATAATGCATTTGGCATAGGGAACAAACACTGTAGCAGTTTTTGTTTTAAACGGCTATGGAAGTCAAGGTTGCTTTAATAATGACCTTTGGTTTATCTACAGTGTTTGTTCTGGTATCTATTATCTTCCCTCCAGTAATTCCTCATATTTTGTCTATGGGTTAAGATCGGAGGGACCATTCAGACTCTTAAAATGGCTTCTCTTATCCATGGTGCTCATGCACACTTTTCTACTACATGTTTTCCCTCCACTTAAGATTTTATTGGTATTCTTGGATACAGTGCGCTGTAAATAGCCAGCATGATTAGCAATGACATTTTGAGGCTTACCATCCCCCCTTGGAGAGTGTAAATGATGGTTTGCTGAAAAAGTTTCCAGTCGGCAGTCTTATCTGTGACTATATAGGCTAGAAAATAAAATTTTTGTCATAGAAATCTCACCTATTGGTATTCATTTTTTGAACTGGAGTTTGGGTTTTAATTAAATTGTATTGAGAAAAATTAACAGAAAAAAAAAAACAAGTGTATTACTTTGTTTTTATTGAATTGGTGTAGGGGTTTCACTATTTGAACTACATAAGTGAAATCAAATAACTTTTCATTGCTATTCTAATATACTGAGATGCACATGCACATGTATATTAAAATGTTAGATTCAACTAAACATTTAGTGAAAGCCTTTTATTTGTTGTCATATGCCAAGCCTGTTCACTCAGTCTGAAAGACACTCGTTTCTCCAGCTGTGCTTTCCTAAATTAGACAAATTGACAAGGTTATGTGGATATCCTGTCTTGTTACCATAGTAACATTCCACTAAAGAGGTGGCAGTGGGAGCTGAACATTACATTATGACACACTCAAGTGTTTATTAATTTTATTACAGCCTGTACAACTGAGGATGAGCTGAAGCAAATGGTCAGATGGCAGATGGGGCCAGTCAGGCATTTTGACCCTGTGTACATTTTTCTGTTCTCATGGGACCAGTCAGAGCCAAAGCAGCCTGATCTGTGTTGATGATATGGCACATTGCATTTGTGTCGAGCTGTAAAACTGAATCACTGATTAACATGCTGCCTTTTTGTAGTTTTTGCTCTGTGATGAGCTGCGTGAAAATCAAGCAACTTTGAAATGTAAAAGGATCTGTTCCTGGAAACAAGCCCAAAGGGGAACTACTGATTGTTAAAGTAGCACTTTTTTTTTTTTTTGCTAGACACAGTGGATGTGAGCTGATGCAGCAGTTAAGCCGAAAATCCGCTACCGTATGCTTAAATTTTCCCCCTCTCAGACTTATAGGCTGTCTCAGTACAAGAAGAGTTCCCGCACATAGTAGCATACAGTGCATACAATGGTGCTAATTGCTCCATCTTTGGAAAATTCACTCGATGATGTGAGCAAGAATAACCTTACTCAGTGTTTTGAGTCTTGGCCAGGGAATCACCAGAAAGGCTGCAGGGCTTCAGCCCGAGATGAATTTCAGGGGGTGGTGTGGAATGCTGAGAAGTTTCTGAGTCAACATGAAAGTACAATTCCACATATCAGAGGTGTGTTTCTGTGGCAACCTCAAATCTGATATCAAAACATCCACTGTGTGCTGTGTCACCCTGCTGTACAGGGTGTGTTGCCTTTTCAGAAACCTGTTGTATTCAGTCAACCGAGTCTCGCATGAAACCTGTACGCTTAATATTTTGTGACGTTATTATTAGATCAATGTCAAGGCTTCCTTTTATTGATTCAAAACTGATTTGAAGAACATTTTGCTATTTTTTTGTGTCAGCACAACTGTCTGTATTTGAATCCATATTGAAAAAAAACAAGAAAACAGCACTGTCCAACAACTTGTCCACACATAATAAGTTCAGATTGTTTTTGTAAGTCTCTTTCTGGGGAAGAAATGCTGTCAACTGCCCAGAGAAGAATGCTACAAGCATGACATGACATTTGCATCAAAACATAATCCTCCTTGAAAAAAAAGAAAACAGGATTAAAAAAAAAATCTTTACCTTTTATAAATCTGTGGACTAAAGCTCGGATCAGTACAGATGACTTTTAGGTTTTATGCCCCCCACCCCTCAAGCTGCCACTAACTATTAGCTATTTATTTTGTTAGTAGGTTTGTTAGTTATTTACCTATATTAGTATCTTTTTCTTAAAACAAATACATTTCTACAGAAATAAATTAGGTTTCAGTGTAATTTTTCTTTCAATAAACTTCTGCAATTATTCAACTCATCAGATTAAAATATAGTCAGAGACGTGTTTTCAACTAGACACGTTTTAACTACATCTTCTTGCATTACACAAATAAACATAAACTAAGCCCTCACTACTTATTTGTAAATTTAAAAAATTAATATTTAAAATGAATAAATATGATAAGACTGAGCTGGAAACAAACAAAAGTAAATCCAAATTTTTTCATGTATGCAAGTCTGAAGGAAAAAAAAAGGAGACTGTAACATTTAGACTCTAAATTCTATGGAAACATTCAAACTTTATATATTAAACACTTAACATACAAGACGGGTAGTATGTAAAACTTGTGAAGTTCATTTGGCAGCCCAGGAAAAGCTAAGGTAGCTTTGTTGTTGTTGTCAGCTCATCAGTAGCCTATGGGTGTTGTCTTTTCAATGGCTCACCATGAATGCTGCTCTTGGTTCTATTGTTTGCAACAAAACCGCAGAGAAATCTCTGATCGAACTTTTGTGGCCTGGCTTATTCAACAGAACAGATGCTTTATCTAACAGTGACCAGAGCTGAGCATCGCTGATACTCAGCCTGTTTAGTAGTCATGTTCAGCACAAGAACTGCTGCATGCTGCAGTCATTGGTTTCTCTGCATACACAGCTATTTGGAGGACAAAAGTTGCAACATTTGTCGAAATCTTAAGAAAACAAAACAAGGCAATTTTAGAGAACTATAAGAACATGTATTGTCTTAAAATACACTATGTTATAGCAATGTTATATCCTGTCCTTCTGCTTACTTAATGTGTGTTTCAGTTGTAGCTTTGGTTTCAAAAAGTAATCAAAACAATGTAAATAAAGAGAAAAAAAAACAACAAAAAAACAATTAGAATAAATAAATAAAAAATATTGGGTCACATTAGCATTCTACTAATTTTTTCTTGAAATACACTCACTGAAGAATAGTTTGAATTAAATAATTAAACTGTTGTGATTTCAGTATTGACCAAAAATACTAATTATTGTGGGGTTTTTTTTACCAACTACCAAACAGTTTATTAATTATAAAATCTCAAAGCATTTTCATTTGTTTTATTTACTGCCTTGTATGTTTGTTCCCAGAACTTCAAAATGCTCTTCAGAAGAAACCCAAAAGGACATGCATCGTGAAAATGGCTGGTACTAGGAACCTGTGGAAGAACATCGTCGTCCTGTGCGTCAACTCGTAAGTGTCAAATTCATGCAGATGCTGGAGAAACGTCGATGCCTCTGAGTTCTAATATATCTGCATGTGAGGATTTGAGAACAATGGCAGGAGCAGCTGCTGCTCACATAAATAAATGGGAGTGGGTAATGCCAGTCAGAGCCGCCATTTGGTGCACTCAAAATGCCAATATAAACCTGGAAGTTCAATACAACATTGATCTTCAGCTCTATCTTCTGCTTTGCTGCTTCTCTCTGTTTTTATCCCTGATGGGATTTCCCCTCTTCTCATCTCTCCATCTGAGGTCTCATCTGTAGCTTTATCCATACTTCAGTGCGGTGCCCCTGACTCCCTCAGTTAGCATAAATTTTACATGAGTTCTGCCTGTGGGAAACATTAGACAGCCAGAAGAGAGAATTGGGATGTTTGGTTTTAATGTGTGTGCCTGTGAGCTTTGCTCTTTTGTGCCAGTAAACCAATGTTTACATTTGTGAGTTTCTATTTCTTCTTTTCTTCCTGTATCATAAGCTGAAAAGGGAGTCAACAGGATGATATTAAATGCATTATTTCCCAGTGTATTCTCCTAAAAGCCTGCTTTTCTGTTTACTTTTTAATCAGGTTAACAGGCTATGGGATCCACCACTGTTTTGCCCGGAGCATGGTGAGTCCAGAGAATGAGGAAAAAACCATATTCCGTGACTTCTATGCAGAATATTACACCAAGGCTGGTATAGCAGTGGCATCGTGCATTGCGTTGTGCCCAGCAGTGGGCCTGATGGGCCGGCGTGGTGGACTTCTGATGTTCATGATCGTCACCGCTCTGGCATCACTCCTGCAGCTGGGCTTGCTGAATTGTGAGTAGTTCATGAAAAAAAAGAAAATTCCTCAATTTTTTAGAATAAGACTCCTGTTCCAGTGTGGTTTACTGAGTTAGACAATATATTAAAAACTCTTTTTTTTGCCAACATGCAAAGGGCTATAAGTGATAGAAAACTCCCTGCACAGCCTCCTGAACACCCTATCATCACAGTGACATATGGAGATGTTAGCATCATTCTGTGGGAATGTGTTTTTTTTGTTTGTTTTTTTTTTAAGTTACAGAAAGGATAGTCAATGTTGAGGAGAATATGAATGAAGCAAAACAAAGGGCTGTCCTGGAGAGAAGAACATGTTTGAGATACAACAATGGTTTGCTTTCTTTTTAAATTGGATCATTCAGACCTCTGGATTGGAAAAAGTTTGAATATTAATTTTGGAATAAACACAAAAAAAATCAACTCTGGCTCAGTTAAAAAAAACAAAAAAACAAACAAACTGAAAATTAATTATTGAAATGCAGTTTTGTGTGTTTCATTTTTCAAATCATGTTTTTTTCAGAACATTTTAGAAACTTAGAATGAAGTAAAATGCAGACGTTTTTAAATGATCAATGTGAATTTTGTAGTTCACAAATAAATTCTGGCAGACAGTTATCTGTTGTAGCTTTCATGCCGTTATTATGAGTTGGAATCCTTTGCAGAGCATGTAGCTTACATAATTATAAACACATGCTTTTGAAATGTATATAATGTTCTTCCAAAATATTTGTGTCACAGGTGTAGCTAAACTGTATGCAGTTGAATGTGATACATTACACCCTTTGGTAGTTTTCATATTCTTATTTCCATCTTATAATCCTATTTTTTGCTAGTAATAGGTGGCAGGTTTGGGTATGAGCAACATAACTCTCCGGTGGGATGGTCTAGTGGGGTTGTTGTCTGCTTCTTGTTTTCCTGTGCACTCACTTGGGAGCAGCAGCACCCCCACTGTTTTGTGCTGCATGAGCACTGTAAAACAATATGGCAGCACAACACAGCTGCCCAAAAAATCTGAACCACAAATTGATCATCTCTGGTTCTAATTCCAAAATACTTGAGGCATTCAAAGCTGAACTGAATCGTTAGTATACGGCTCAGAAATTCATTATGCACAGTTTAGGATTTGTGAAACCTTTATGTTAAGTGTTAAAACACAAAAGATCTGATAATAGTTTATTCAGTAACAAACTACACCTAATGTTTTTTAATATTTGACCAGGTTTTAATTTCTTGATTGAGAAATTGCTTGCACAAGAATTTGCTTGTGATTATTGTTCCCACTTTCTCACTAATCCATATCCATTCAAATCTTTGTCATTTCAGTGCTTTGGAAGTACAGCAATCATTTAAATATAGGTAGGTCCAGCTGGTTATTTCTCATATTATCATTAATTGCATATGCTGATTCAGTTTTGATAAGATGTTGATCACTAAATAACTGCCTCTGCTTTGATTACTTTTTTTTACCTAATTTGTTAATATGATATTATCATATTGAACCGATTTGAAACAGTATCACATTTAAAACATATTACACGAGTTAATGCATTTTCTTGACAAGGTTTTGAAAATTACTTCTGTGGCATTTTCTTAGCTATTAGTGCTGCAGAAAGGAGGTCATAATAAAGATTTGGATGCAATTATGGTCATCTTACAGCTTATTTGTTTTAGTTTCTTTCTTGAGCCTCAGTGGGAAACCAGAAGATCACAAATTTCCTGGTTATAACACTTCAGTGTGTAGTTATGTAGATAGATTGTTGTGTGGTCAGTTTAATGTTTAGCCAAACGATTTCAAAGTTTATGTGATTTTTACCACTTTGTGCAACATAAGATATCATAAAATATGAATTATGACCTTCAATTTCAGTCTCTAAAACTTCAGATTCTCTTGTCCTGACGTAATAAAACACATTTATTGGATTTAAGCTGTCCAAATTGCATCTATGTTAAGCAACCTGATCCATCTGGTTATATCCGTGCTGTTATCATAGTTGCGGTGGGGAAGTTAAGTAACTGCGGTCTTTATATTGTTCATATAATAATCTTCTTTTTGCTTAGCTCTTTTTTTATATTCAACTGGTTAGATGTTTGCCCAAGTAAAATATGTCACTGCCACACATTCTACTACGCAATATAGTGCTTAAAAATGTACAAGAAATAATGTTTTGTATAACTTCAGATCATGTCTTGTATCCCTCACATAAAAGCCTATACTTTTACTTATCAGCCTCTATTTGTGTGCCTCTCATTATGTAGACTGTAATGACTATAATTTGTTTCTTGACAGAATTACACTTCTAACAAATAAGAAACAAAATTATGTTTCTAAAAATGTTTTGAATCATTCCACAAAGTACTATAATGCATTTACTAATGATATGAGGCGCCGAGTTAAATTGCTTCATGTGTCTGCTGTTTCTTCAGAACAGAAAAAATCCACGCTGAATAGGAATTTCTCTATTGCCTTCTCCATCATCGGTATGTTCTCCTCTCACGCAGTCAGCAACCTAAGCATCTTCTTCTGTGCTGAAATCACTCCCACTGTAATCAGGTAATCTACACCACTGTCAACATCAATCAGGGTTTTAAAGAATGTGTAAAAGTAGAAAGGGTTGTTTTGTTCCCATTTTATGTGATTTCATTTTGTATTTAACTTTTAAGTTTTTTGTTTATTTACTTGCATGCTAAACACTTTGCTGACTTGATGTTCACTGTTTCTAAAGTCACAGTTATGTTACTGGCTCTACCTCCTGGTGAATCTTTGAATTACAAGATTGAACTGCTTTCAGAATATTAATCGGTTCTTCTGCAGATCTCTGTCAAGTATGGTCATTTAAAAGGAGATCCAATGAAAATGCCTCAAGACCACCATCTGGTGCTGTGTTTGAGTAATGCCATAGGAGGCAAAGACTACTTAGAGTTGAGAGTCAGGTGCTGCTGTTTGAAAATATAACAGATCATAAGAATACATACATCAAATAATGTCAGAATTTATTTAACAGCAATGATTTGAGGGTATATTTCTAGTAGGTATCAATGTTTTTTTTATCTTGTTTTAAGATATATATATATATATGAGCATTCTTTAAATAACATTGTTAATATCTTTCTTTGTAGGGGTGGTGGTGTGGGCCTGGTACTGGCCAGTGCTGGCTTTGGTATGCTTACTGCACCAATCATGGACCTCCACAATCAAAAAGGCTACTTCCTTCACCACATCATTTTTGCCTGTTGCACTCTCATTTGCATCATTTGCATTCTTCTTTTGCCTGAGACCCGTAGCCAGTCACTCCCAGAGACCATTGATGATGGTGAGAACTACACTCGTCAGCCACTTCTCCTCCAGAGGAAACTGGGAGAACAGCACCTCTTGCTCCATCAACTAGAGCCCAACAGGGACTACTCCAGAGTACAAGACACACCACTTCATGAGACAGCCAATGTTGCTTTGTCAACCATGGCCTCCACTGCCTCTTCGGCAATTGATTTGACTGCTTTGGCAACTGGAGATTTGTCTGTTACCAATAATTTGAAGGAAGGACCAGATCTGCTTGAGCCACAAGACCCTAGCGGTCACTCCTCTCCATTTCCACTATCAGCCTCTGCAATGACCCGAGGTAAAGACGTCATCGTACAAGTTAACAAAGAATGCCTGCTGTCTTCCAGTCCTTTACACAAAGCCCCATGCGCCACAGATCCACTTTTAGCAGATGCAGAAGAACTTTTGGCAGTTCAGGAATCTACAGACCTACTAAAAGAGAATATTCATCTTGAAGTAAATGGCACGGCTCCTTCTCCCAAAAGTAAAGATGGCACTGGGACTGCTGCTTTGCATGGCTCTTCACCTCCCATTATCCCCCAAACATTGCCGGCCTCCTTGTTGATTTGCACAACCCCTGTCATTGAGCCCCGTCCTAGTTCCACATTAGAGTCTCCGAACCCACTGGACAATGACATTGATGAGATCATTACAACATCCAAGTCGCCGGTATCTGAGGACGTTCCTGGTATTTTAGAAGACCTCCTTCCAACATCAGACCTGGACCAACCCACCCAACCTTCATCCTCTATTACCCCACAGCTTGATATTCCCCTTAAGGTAGAAAAAATATTTGAAACTACATGTACTCCTTATATTAGAAACTCACAGCCACCTCATTTAGATCTGGCGCCCTCCAATGGTAAAGATTTCTCTTCTCATTCCTCTACTCCTCCAAGTTTAGTAGCCTTGTCACCAAGACACACCTGTGATTCACCTACTGACTCAGATCCCACACCCTTTGCTGACTCTTCCTCCGTCAACACCACAGCAAGAAGTCCAACTGTCCTCCCTGTCACAGACATTGTGAATACCTTGCATCTAGAATCATCCACAAACATTGTACAAGATTCTGTCGTTTCTCTAGATTTAAATTCTGTACAGTCAAATTCCAACGTGGATGTAGTCCCTGCTGAGGCAGCTCCCATCTCTCTAATGGACAGCACTGTGTCCTCCCCCATAGACTCTGGTGTCATGGACAGGGAGACTTCCAGCACAGAAAACAACACTGTCAATGGCACAGCATCGACATGATTATGTGTTGCAGCCAAAAAAAATGTGAAGCTTTATGTGTCGCACCAAGAGGCAGCCACCTACATCCATAAAACAGCATGGAGCTTGGGGGGGATAAGAACTGCCAAGCCCAGACTTCAGGTACTTCATGAAGACTGTTCCAAACTGGATCTGAGTAGACTTGTCATACACTAGCTGCTTTATTTTCTTCAGTGCTTCTCCAACCTTCCTTGTGTCATCTTGGATTTCGCCAATAACTGAAGACCACACAAGTGAGAGACTGCAGCACTGGCTGGTTTGTAAAAATGTAATGTCAACATCTGCTCTTCAGGAACATGACTGGAAATCACCAGCGTATAAAGTACTCTTTTCTTTCTTTTTTTTAAATTAATTAATTAATTAATTAAACAACAACTTTGGGTGAGAGAAACAGGGGAAACCACTGTCATTTTGAATGCCAATGATTACAGAGATGTCATCAGCTCTGATGAAGAAATGAAAAGCCAACAATAACAATGGATACCACCAATGCTTTTGCTTAAATAAAATGTTTTTAATTTGCATCTATGAAAAAGGCCTTACATATGGACAAAGAAATTGGAATGTTACAAAGTATTTTTGCTGTTGTAAATGTAAATTATTTAAATTGGACACCTTGTTTTATTTTTTTTCACCAAATACAAATACCAAATACTGCCCTAACCAAAATGAACATTGATGTAGTGCCAAAACATAAATAGCAGTACAGTGTTTTTCCTGTCTGGGGAAATTTATGGGAGATGTATAAAGAGAATGTGAAGTTGATCTTGCACCATGTTGAATTTTGGATGACTGGATTTGTTTATGTGCCAATTTCTCTAGAGTTCTCATCTCTAAGGCTGTTTTCCACTTGGGAACCCAACAGAATTTCTCTTCAGCTTCATAATTTTAGATTTCTAATGAGGTTCTTGACCCTAAAATTATGTCTCAGCACATTTCATCTCAGCATAGAAAAGGACAAATATGCCTATCCACTGATGTCTAGAAATGACCTTGTTTTTAACCATATGCTGCACTAAGAAATCAACAGATAACTATATTCACTTGAAATAATTCCAGTTGATTTGCTTTCTTTAATGAGATATTCGAGAGAACTGGGTCTTGAGGGCAAGGACATTTCAGTGGGACACTGGCTACTTTCTTGAGGCATCCCTTATGAGATTTACAGAATGCAGATTCATTGGGGTTCATATCATTTTATCGATTGCTATTGCTTTTGATAGTCATTTAGTTTTCTTTTTTTTTTGCTCATTTGTTTTTTGTTTATGTTTTTTTGGTTATGAAATGTATTTTTTTTGAGGAAAAAAACCCCTCTCCCCTTCTCTGCCAACACTTGACAACCAGCCTTTTAGAAAAAGCAATCAGAGAAAGGCACAATTTAAAATAGATGGCACTCCCATCTCAATATGCAAATCCAAATGTGGCATAACTTCAGTCTTTGTTTCCAAACTCTTCTCAGACTGCATAATGAATACTACTATATGTGTTGCATTTTTTTGTTAAAGTGAGCAAAAATAGGTAAACAGCTTGTTTTTAGTACATGATGATTTTTGTGGATAAGGAGCTGTTTGAGAGTCGTTTCAGCCAGTGAAAAATAATTGTATGCAAATCCTCTTTTTTCTAGCTATGACCCAGTCTGTTAATTAACCCTAGAGCTTGATTCAGTTTTGTTTTTTTAATCTCCAAAGTATTATTTTTCAGAACTCTCCCTGGTGTGCCCTTAATGTACAGAGCTATACATTCTTATTACAGTATTTGTGGCACCTTAATGTGGTGGCACTTTATTTTTGTGCAGTGGGGATAAAGCATGAAATCTATTGTGAAAGTGTAAACAAAACTGTTATCTTCGAGGAAAAAAAAAAAAACAAAGAAAAAAATGAGTTGTCCAAAATGTTTGATGCGATTGCCAATCGTTGCTGCATTGATAACCTATAGTGTGTGCGTGTGTGTTTTCTAAATCATGTTATGACATTAACATAGTATGTCATTATTTCCTTACATACATATTCACACATACACATGCACAACTTACTCTTAAAAAATGCAATACACTACACAAAATGACATGTTCCGAATTGACATATTGATTTTGACGAAATGAAATGCTCTTTCTCATGGAAGTACTTTTGCTTCCAAAAGTCCACCTCCGGACTGCAGCCTACTTGACTTAGACACTTGTGTAACAGTTGTAGTACTTTCATATTTCTTGCTTTTGAAGTTGTAATACTTGTGTACAGGAGGATGCGTGACTGTGGATGTGCTACTGTTTACAACAAGCCTCACAATGACCATTAGTAATAATAACAATAATAGTGCCGTACTGTATACCTTGAAAGACAGACAATGTCTTGTGATCTGAAATGTAATAAAACTCTGTAGATTATTTATCCAGGGATGTGTTAAGGTGATCTGTTAAGGTGTTGTCAGGATTCAATACATCACTAGACCTATACAATTCTCTGTTATCATGTGAAAGACCTGTGAAGAGCCTTACACTTTGCTAATTGTTGAAAATGCTACATATCTTTGATTGTTTGAATGATCGATCAAACTCTAAATCTTTCTAAGATGTATGTTTGATATGAGAAAAATAGCTCACTTGCTGATTGATTAGGAGTGGTCTTTGATTGTTTCATTATTAGTGTAACTAAGATGTTCATGTGGTTCTCATTTCAGATTCAAATAGTGTATGCCACATTCAATGCTACTACACTTCAAAGCACAAGTAACTGCAACCATTTAAAATAGACTGGTGTACTTCAGAGTGAAAGGGAATTTGGATTTGGAACACAATGTAGGGACTACTAGTCACACATTAACTTTTACATTACATTTCCGTGTTTGTGAGTGGGTGGATGCCACAGTTGGCCGAGTCTGCAATGTGTGTGTTAGTATTTATCTGGGTGTGCAGCCAAATTAAAGTTTGTATACTTGAAATCTAAATGCAAATCTGAATTAAAAATAAAAACTATAATAATCTTCAACACAGCACAACACTGATACTGTCTCCTCTGACATCTGTTACTTCACTTTCTTCCATTCAGCTATTTCAGTGCAAAGAGGAGAAATTACGTTTTTTGTTTTTTTTTTTGGGGGGGGGGGTTCGCATTTGCATCCAGTCCAACTTTTCATTACTATTAGGTTTTTGGTTTACGTGTAACTTCAAGTTAAATAAAGGCAATGCAGACCAACGACAGCACCAGCGACTAAGGCTGTAGGACTGGCATTTATTGTTGGAAAGATAAGATGAAGGATCACAAATCAAAAAAGTGGTAAATTAATTTGGGAATCCAGCTGATAAGCCTCCAGGGGGATGAAGTACCCAATGCACACATTTCAGGTTTTGCTTCTCTCAGTTGAGTGACTCAAAATCTCTTTGTTGGGAGATTCAAATGAATGTAAAAAAAAAAAAAAAAAACAACCTTGGATTGTACATTTCTAAGTATCACTTGTCTGATTTCATTTTATTTTAACAGACATAATGCACTTGTACATAAGCCATACATGTTGAATTAAACCACTATTTATTGAAGAAATCTGAGCATTTGTTTCATGTTTTTTCTTTTCTTTTTTTTAAGATAAGTACACTAGGTTATTTTGTTTTTAAGTAAGCAATGTCCTCTTCTTTTCACAGGGCTACCAATATAGCATGACCTATTTTTCCTCAACCACTCATCAAAATGGGCAAGACATGAGGACATTCAAGTAAAGCAGAAGTGTGTTGATCTCCATAATTAAATGTCATAAAACCAGGTTCTTGCCAAATCGTTTTCATACAATGACATTTATCCTGCACAATTACTAAAATACAAAAAAAAAAAAAAAAAAACTGTTGGAAGAGGAGGAGGGATGGTGGTGGTGATAACCCAATCACATAAGTGTAACACCCTTGACAACATCAGACAATATTTTCCCAAATTAGCCTATACAGCTCTGAAAAAAAATTGAGACCACTGCACTGAACCCCATTGAACACCTCACAGTTATTCCACCAAATATTGATTTCTGAACTCCTCCTGAGTTAAATCATTAGTATTGTTTCCAAATGAATATGAACTTGTTTCCTTTCCATTATTTGAGGTCTGAAAGCGCTGCATCTTTTTTGTTGTTTTGACCATTTCTCATTTTATTTGAGATGAGGAATGAGACCATTTTTGCCTGGAATTTTGGAGACATGTTGCCAGTAATTCATAGAATAAAAGAATAATGTTAATTTTGCTCAAACATACACCTATAAAGAGTAAAATCAGAGAAACTGATAATTTTGCAATGGTCTGTTAATTATTTCTAGAACTGTACATGACATCATTAGCTGGAATTAATTGCAGTAAAAGCTGGAGGTGACATTCTAAAGAAGCAGTGTATTCACATGTGACAACTTCAGCTTTCCTGAACAACATGTCATTTAATATAAAATCTCATTTCTTTGCCAAGAAATGAAATTTTAAAGTAATTGCTTCTTGTACATTTATGTTAGAAGATTACAAGCCAATTATTCCAGCCAACACTGAAGCAGCTGTGAAGCTGGAGTTTTGCAGTAAAGAAGTGCTATACACACAGCAAAGCGGTGTGTATGACACTGACTCTTCAGTCCCTTCTTTAAACTGAAACCTTTTATTTTATAATATTTACTTTGTCATGTGAATCTTAAATGTCCACCATTTGTCATCCTTGGTGGACATTAAATGGAAAATCCTTTGTCTTGGTATTGCTATTTCCTTTTTTAACAAGCTTAACTTTTTTTTTTTTTTACCAGCGTCACACACAACTCATACATTGATAACAGCTAGATAACGCACCTCCCCACCCACACTGCCTGACAGAGAACTAGCAACCAACTGAGCTTTCACAGAACAGCCTAAATCCAGCAAAAAGAAGCAAAAATTTTTCCATGCACGGGACATGGTGATGTCAGGGAGGGATGATGCAGCAGCATCCCTTAGTGCACTGCATCAAGCCGGGGCGCTCCTATTGGCTGAGAGAGATGCTGCGCCGCGTATAACGTCATCCGAGCAGCAACGTGTCCGTCTATCTCGCCGGATCGACGCACAGTATAGAAATAAGGGTGATTTTCAGAAAGACGACAGACAGGACAGTGGACGAAGCCTGAGTCGAGAAAGCTCTCCCCCCCGCATCCGCAGCTCACCATGAGGGAAATCGTTCACATCCAGGCTGGACAGTGTGGAAATCAGATTGGGGCGAAGGTATTACATTTTTCAACTGTTAGGACTTTTTTGAAAATAAGTTCAAGAACGCCACGCGTCTTGCCTTATCAAAATAGACGCATTTGTTTTGTAGCCAAGTAATTAAAACAAAATCTCTATTGAATTTTGGAAACGTAAATACTTAAAATTGACAACTATTAATGACATTTGGACTCATAGGGTGGGGTTCGGTGGCTGCAGCAAAGTACCCCCACCAGCTGAGTGTCAATCTGCCACCCTGCAGATGCGCAGCGCTAAAGGAAGGCCTGACGCACACGCTTTAAAGTCCATTTCGCGGTATGTTTACGCTCCAAATCCCTAACGGAAAAGTGTTTGTCTTCATTAGTTTTGGGAGGTGATTAGCGACGAGCACGGCATCGACGCTACCGGCAGTTACCAAGGTGACAGTGACCTGCAGCTGGAGAGGATAAACGTCTACTACAATGAGGCCTCAGGTAATAGAGGAACATTTGTTGTTTCTGAAATGCTTCTGAATACTTTACTGCCACATCAATCTGTTTCTCATCATCAATGCATGGCTTATGGTGCACAGATCTCATCTGAATGCCACAATACATTATGTCCGCATCACAAGTTTAGCTGCAGGGGAAAATAGGCTGCACCATGGGTGCAGGAAAAAAAAAATAGGACAGTGATCTTGCTAAAATGTCTCTCTGTGTCCCTCCCTCTCCTGCACCCATCCTTTCTTTTTCTCTCTGCAGGGAAAACAGGTATCCGCAGTGTCTGTATAGCTGACCTCAACACTCTGGCTTGTTTCAAATTTTCTCAAGTATCTGTTGTGGCATGTTGAACTTCATCCCAATCGCACTCTTTCTGCCGCTTGTTCTCTGCACTCTTCTGTCTGCTTAGCAGAACAACATTAACGCTTGAGATTTTATCAGTCGGCATGTCTTTTCCAGGTGTATTAAGATCAAACTGTGGTCTCATGTGCTACAGCTGAAAGAAGCTTGAGCAACTCTGCTTTTCCATTTTCTATTAGTGTGACATTATTGACCCTTTTGTTCCAGTGTAGCCTGCTGTCGGTAGCCTCACTGACTACTGCATTTGAACATCTGCATAACATAATTTTTAAGGCTTTTTGATTAGTCAAACAACATTAGAACTTGAGTATTGAGCATAAAAAGAAGAAAAAAAATCCTAGGGCATTGCTGATTGTTTTTTGAGTGGACTCTGCAGAAATTCAGTTGGTAAGCAATGCAGCATGCTGCAGTATTTTGCTCTCTAGAACGGCCCCAGACAAAGAAGGGGTTGGGCAAATAAAGCACCTCAAAAATAGTCCTGATATGCTTGTGGCTTTAGCAAATGACACTTTAGCAGTTTAATTCATTTTAATTAAATGTGTACTGTTTTGTGAAAAGGCATTTGCACCCTTAAAGATTGCTTGTGTGTTTGCTGTGGTGTCACACCCAAAATTCCCCTTTCACTCTAAAGGGTATACATGGAGAGAATGTGCTCTGTTCTCTTGCCCTGCTAGATCCAATCTTTTCTGCAATGTTGTGTTACTGGTTGCAGCAGAACTGCAACACATTGGTTACAACAGTTTTACCTATTATTACAACATTTCTTTTCATAACTTCTAAATAAGATTGTTGTTCTTGCTCAGACATCTTTGTCTGATATCAAAGTTAGCAGATCTGAAATAATAGTGTGACAAAAAAAAGGAAAAAAAATAAACAAGACAAAACATCTTTAAGGGGGGTAAATCATCCTTTGTTATTTTAAACTTTGCCAACATACAGAATCTTACTAAATCATTTTTTTTTTCTCTTTCTTCTCTCACCTCCCATGTGTTCAAAGGCAGCAAATTTGTGCCACGTGCCATCTTGGTGGACCTGGAACCTGGAACCATGGATTCTGTTCGCTCCGGTCCATTTGGACAGCTCTTCAGACCTGACAACTTTGTCTTTGGTGAGTGGATGTTGAATTCAAATGCCGCAGCTTAATCTGGGCAAACTGGACATGGAACACATTTCAGAAACTGCTTCCTTATTCTGTGAAATCTGTGCTGAGTTTCATGAGAGAACACTGCACAGGTGCGTTATTGTCACCGTACCACAACCACAATATATACGCAGCCTCTCTTTGTGGTGCGGAAAATATTGGTCATTGTCAGAGTCAGATACCTCTTCTGGTGACTTGGCAGAACACAGGATGCACTGTGTTGGTTACAAATGAGGCTACAGGAGCTGAAACAATGCATCGCAGATGGGCATTTCATTTCCCCTTCCTTCGAGCTTGACATTTTTTACTAACAGTCAACAAAGGATGGATGGAGAACTGCTTATGTATTAGTACTTTATTAGTCACAATATCATACACTGCTGGGATTGGTGTCTTCAGGGGAGAGTTAAATCACTTTAATCAGGAAGATGGCTGAGTTACCAAAAATGATCAGAATAATACCTTCTGACACTCACTTTACTAGAAACACATTGCAAGCAGTAGATTCAATTGATATCAAGTGTAGATTCAAGAAGTTGTAAAATGTTGCTTCAATTTAACATTATAGGAGTTTCTCTAGATTTGTCAGCTTCCCAGCCATGATTTGCTCCACTACATTTCCATGAGGTGGTCCACCTTATTGTGATCTGGTGACTGTGAAGACCATTGGAGCATTGTGAACTCTATGTCAGGGAAAAGATGAGATTGTATAAGCTTTGTGACATGAAGCACTATCATGCTAGAAGTAACCATGAGAAGATGTGTAAATTGCTGTAAAGAGATAGACATGTTCAGAAACAATGTTCAGGTAGGTTGTAGCATTTAGACAATGGTCCAACGTGTCCAGAGGAAACAAATTCCCACACTGTTTCATCACCCCTACCAGCCTGAACCACTAACGCAAAGGACGATTTGTTTTTATATGCTTTTTATGTTTCTTATGCTAAATTCTGATCCTACAATTTGAATGTCACAGCTGATTGAAGACCTATTAGACCAAGCAATGTTTTTCCAATCTGTTACTGTCTCACACATGCATGGTGAGCCTGTGTGAAATGTAGACTCAGTTTCATGCTTTTTGCTAATAGGAATGGAAGTTGGTGTGTCCTCGGCTGCTGTAGTCCATCTGCTTCAAGGTTTGACAAATGTATTCAGAGATGATATTTACCATACCTTGGCAGAACTTCAGCAAAGCATTTTCACCAAGTCTAGATGTCTAAATGCATTGAGTTGCTGCTATGAGATTAGCTTATTTACTATTCCTATTGACATGCAATTGAACATGTGTACCTAATGAAGATTACACATGTCAGGGGGAGAAAAGCAAACTATGAAGCCTAGCATGTCATCCTCTTTTATAAATGTGTCAAAGAAACAAAACACAAAAATGTGGTTTTTGAAGTAACCATAAACCAAAAACAAACAAACAGCTTTTTCAGTATAATCACCTTTCACAGGTTTAAAACTTCCATCCATTAAATGTGGGGGGAAGGTGCTATCTCCAGCCCCCCTTTGGGTTAGGGGCAGGGCACACACTGGTCAGGTCACCCCTCCATCAGAGGGCGACACAGAGACACACAGAAAAAACAACCTTGCACACATACACACTTCTGAGGCCAATTGAGAGAGACCAATTATCCAAACCGTCATTTCTATTGACATATTTTTGAAACCGGAATAGGTGGAGAAAACCCACACATGCGCAAGTGGAGAAAACACAAACTCCTTGTAGAAAAGTCTATATTCAAGCCTCAAACCTTCTTGTTGCAAGGCAGTATTGCTTCCACAGCTGCCACAGTTTAAATAAATAAAATCTAAGCAAAATTTGTAAGTCTAAATATTATGCTTTTAAAAACTAAGAGACTATAATACAGTTTTTTATATATATATTATTTTTAGAGATTACAATTTGGTGTTTGCGACTTTAGATTGCAAAAATCAGATGCTTAATGATGATTATGTCACTTGAATGTAAATCACCAGGTGCTCTATAAGTAAGCCATTTTAGATTTTGTGGTATGTTCATAATCTTTATCTTATTTTGAGGTGTAAAAATGTGGTGCTACCAAGTGAAACTAATGCAGCCATTGTGCCGATGTCTCGAGCACAGCTGCAGTTCTGCTGCAACCAGTAGCACAACATTGCAGGAAAGAGTCTATGAATGAGATGCATGAGAACAGAGCCAAAACATCTTGTGCTTACATTTTACAGTGAAATCCAAACTTCATTTGCTATTTATAAAAAATGTGTTTATTTACACTGTGGATTATAGCACTTAGACACAGAATTAAATGCAAACTGCAAATGTCAACCTTAGAATCCAAAGCTGATTGGAAATTGTTTCTTTTTGTATTGGTAATTTGATCATCCAGAAGATGACATTTTCATTCAGTCAGATTGACTCTACAGGTTTTGTGGACAGCGATTTTCAAACCTTGCCACAGATTATCCGTTGGATTTAAGATCTGGGTTTGGCTGGGCCAATCTAACAAACCATTCCATTGTAGCACTGGCTGTATGTTTAGTGGTATTGTTCTACTGGGAAGTGAACCACAGGTATTTTCCCGCCTCAAACAGGTTTTTCCACTGGCGTACATTGTATTTAGCTCCATAAATCTTCCTGTTGACTTTAACCATTTCCCCTGTTCCCACAGAAAAATATGCCCCCAAATCATGATTATGCTTCCACCCTGTTTCACTGAGGCAAAAGAGGGTTGGAGTGGTACGCAGAGTTGGCTTTCTGTAATATACAGTATGTTGTATGTAGGTCTAAATTATTATTTTTCTTTTTCACATCTGATTATAACCAGAATGTTATTTTATGACTTTACTCTCAAAAGTGTAATTTATGAACTCTGTCGAGTTCCTCAATCTTTGTGATGCTGTTTATTTACTAAGGTTCTCTAACAAAAATACCTATAGCCTTTGCAGATCACAGGCAGACTCTATGTACTAATTAGGTTGCTTCTGAAGCAATTGATTGCACTGAATCATGCCAAGTTAAAGGGAGATGTTTATTTCTACAAATACTGAAAAACATTTATACATTTTGTGTAGTTGTAATGTATTAGTATTGAAATGTAGCAAATTTTAAGGGCTAGGGTTTTCCTGTAATTCATAAAAAAGTTTCATCAGCACATTTTTTTTCCGCAAATAAAATTCAGATAAAATAATAAACCTTGCTTTTGAAAGAGAGTTTGGGTGTATGAGCACTTACCAAAGTTTTGTTATTAAGAGAAGGAATAAATTGAGAGCCTGAAAACTGTTTGAGTGCAACAGTGTGGAGAGAGCCCTCTGTAAATCATGCTCATTTGTTCAAAATAGTTTGTTGTTAAATTTTGTTTCAACAAGAACTCTCTTTAACCTTTTCTATCGTGCAGGTCAAAGTGGAGCTGGAAATAACTGGGCCAAAGGTCACTACACGGAGGGAGCTGAGCTGGTGGACTCGGTTCTGGATGTGGTGAGAAAGGAGTCTGAAAACTGTGACTGCCTTCAGGGCTTTCAGCTTACACACTCCTTGGGTGGAGGCACAGGTTCAGGGATGGGCACACTGCTCATCAGCAAAATCCGTGAGGAGTTCCCTGACCGGATCATGAACACCTTCAGTGTCATGCCTTCCCCTAAAGTGTCTGACACCGTGGTGGAACCTTACAACGCCACCCTTTCTGTCCACCAGCTTGTGGAAAACACAGACGAAACGTTCAGCATTGACAACGAGGCCCTGTATGACATTTGCTTCCGTACCTTGAAGCTGACCACACCAACCTATGGAGACCTAAACCACCTGGTGTCAGCCACCATGAGTGGGGTGACCACCTGCCTCCGCTTCCCTGGCCAACTCAATGCCGACCTCCGCAAGTTGGCAGTCAACATGGTGCCCTTTCCTCGCTTACATTTCTTCATGCCAGGCTTTGCACCCCTCACGAGCCGTGGCAGCCAGCAGTACCGTGCCCTTTCTGTGCCAGAGCTCACTCAGCAAATGTTTGATGCCAAGAATATGATGGCAGCATGTGACCCCCGCCACGGGCGCTACCTTACTGTGGCAGCCATATTTCGCGGGCGGATGTCTATGAAGGAAGTGGATGAGCAGATGCTGAGCGTCCAGAACAAGAACAGCAGCTACTTTGTGGAATGGATTCCCAATAATGTCAAGACAGCCGTTTGTGACATCCCCCCTCGTGGCCTCAAGATGTCTGCCACCTTTATCGGGAACAGCACGGCCATCCAAGAGCTCTTCAGGAGAATCTCGGAGCAGTTCACTGCCATGTTCCGTCGCAAGGCCTTCCTTCACTGGTACACTGGAGAGGGAATGGATGAGATGGAGTTCACTGAGGCTGAGAGCAACATGAATGACTTAGTGTCAGAGTATCAGCAGTACCAGGATGCCACTGCTGATGAAATGGGTGAATATGAGGAAGACGAAATAGAAGATGAGGAAGATGTGCGGCACTGATTAGACATTCTAATTCAACTTGTTCTAGAACACATGTAGTATGCTTGAGATACAGATGTTTAATTTAATATTGCAGAGTGCAGATTAAAACTAAATGCTTATTCTAAATAATGCTGCTGAAAACCATTGCTATTGCCAAAGCTAATTAGTGGTGTTAGGACCTGACAAAACTAAGGGATGATGTATTTTGTTTCCATAATAATGCTTTGCCAATTTAAGAACAAGCACAGACATTTGATTTACACAGTTTTGTAACAAACACTTCATCAAGCATCTCTGGTCTACAATGTAAAATAAACGATTCAAATTAAACTTCATGTCATGTTTACTTTTTCTTTATGAATAAAATGTGTGCGCAAAGGTTTGAACATATAAATTGAAGCACATTTTTAAAGTATTTTTCCCATATTTTGTTACTGTTCTTATAGTTGACAACTGGCGGCATAAGGCCTGAATTTAGAAAGAAACTGGATTTGTCCAGTGTTTTGCTGGTTTCACATATTGTTTTGAGAAATGCACTTACTGTTTCGCAAATAGCAATAATGACTCAAGAAATGCTCCAAAGCTACTCAGAAAAACTTTAACTAGAATACATTATTGGGATAAATAATGGAAACAAGTCAAACAGATGGAGGCATTATAATGATTTGTTATCCTTAAAACTTGTTTTCCTGTCATCCATGTGAATATTCCCTTGACAAATGCCACCTATTTAAGTATACCTTAAAACAATATACAATGGTAGAAAGTAAGATTATAAAAAAATAACAAGAAGTTGACATACAATTTATACTTTTAATTTTTGTCTATACAAAATACAAATAATACTTGCCAAAACCAGGGCCATTGTTTGATTTCCTGAGAATGGCTGAACCATATTTTTTTCTGTCACACCTATACACACCTTTCAGGTTGTGTACAAGCTTGTCATCTCTAGATAATTTATGACAACCTTTATGAGAAACTCTTGAATCATTCATGTGTCGTTGGAATTTTCTTGAAATTTGTAGCTCAAACAAAGACACCTGTTGTGACATCCTGTTGTGTTGCATTATTTTGCAATAAGGTATCAAACTAACTCGTTTGAGCAACCAGGGAAGAACATAGTGTTCACTGAACACTCTCAGAGAGTAGCAGTGTGGAGAAAGTGAAATAAGCCATGCAAAACTAAAGATGACGATAGATAAAACTGATATGATCAGTCTGTCCTAGGATGGGAACATAGTAACAAGAGCATGCACAGAGAAACGGACAAACAGTCTCCAGAACTGTTATTATGCGTCTGGTCACACCCAATAGGCATGTGGGGAAACCAAGAATTATCTTTCATTTGACAGCTGTCAGAAACCAAACACATCAAGATGAATGATGGCCTGAGGAAATAACTTATGGGAAGGTAAAAACATAGATGTGAGGCAGTGCTTACTTACAATAGGCCAGGATAACAAATGCAAAACAACTTTCATTTTGGTGTTTCCCTGTGAAGAAGTACTGATAAAAAAATAACTTGTCAGTGTTAAATAAATACAGCCTACCAGAAAAGACCAAAGTATGTACATCTACCAGGGGAAACTGAATCCAGTTTTCTGGTGATATGATTCTGTAAAGACTAATTCTGAGAAAGAAAAAGACAACAGTTTCTTGGGAGGTCCTTGTTTAGTTTGCATTTTAATTTGAGACAATCTTTTTTCATCTCAAAACATAGCAGCTTTTTATCTGTTCTAAAGAAGTACTGCTCAAAATAAAAATAAATTGTCATAAATTGTCCTTGCATTCACTTTGGATAAAGTGTCTTTCAAATGTATGCATTTCCTTAAGCTTTTTACAAATTTTGTCACATAATAAGCTGCAAATGTCTTTGTATTTTGTTGGATTTTACTATGCTGGGCCAACACAAAAAAGTGCATAATTTAAAAGAGGAAGGAAAACAAAAGTCGTATTAAAGAATTTTACAGAAAAATAAGAAGTCAGTACTTTGCACCTGCAATTCATTTTATGTTAGTCTCTACTAACTTTCTTCTTCTCACTAACTGCATATTCAGACACAAAGGTTGTTCCCCTTCTCCTATTTGCAAAAGACCTCAAACATGCGCCATTTCCAGATTATGAATTAAATAATTAAATAAGCTTTGTTTTGTAACCTCATCCAGCGTTTATTTTCCACACAGTTTTAGCTGTGCCCTGTCTGCTCTGGTCTTTGGTTTTCATTATACTGTCTATTCACTAATACTCTCTAACAAACCTGTGAGGCCTTGACAGAATATCTGTAGACAAGTAAGATTTAATTACACACAGACAGGCTCGTTATGAACCGTGTGACTCTAGAAGGCAGTTGTTTTTAATTTAAAATTAACTGATTTAAACACATACATAAGCTGGGCATGCAAAGCTTTTAACAGGTAAAAATGTTTTCTTTTAGGCTTTACCTAAATCATCTGGCACTATCTCCTCTTTTTGTGAAACCTACACTGAGAACCTTTTTGAATGAGCTGTCTCACAAGGCAACCTGTTGTTCTACACAAGAATGCTACTGTCTGCTTGGTTGAATGTGAAACGTGAACCCTGCTTAATGGAGGACGGTTTACCCAGCTCCTTCCCTGAGCCTGACTGTAATTGTCACACAAAAAACATTGCAAATGCATTGTATTTAATTCTTTGAGCACTCATAACAAAAAAAGTATTTCAAAAACTGAAAAGAGATGCAAATATTTAAAATTTTCAATTTAATTGAATATTTAAAAATAAATAAATCCTGGAAGATGTTCAGTAAAGGTTTAGGAAAATGTTCTGTATGAGAGCTTACAAGCATTTTCTGAAACTGCATAATTCCTCTGAATGTTGCATTTTGATTGCAGTGCATCAAAATCAAATTTATAAAAGAGACACAGAGAAAACCTTATTGACAAAAATGTTTTTATTAAAAACAAGATTTTTAAAAGTATAACATTCTGTCAGATGTGATCCATACCCATCAATCTAGTAAAATTCCCAAATTAACTCACACCTTTAGAATTAAAATAACAATTGTTACGTCAAAGATAAGCTAAATATATACAAACACTTATTTGTATCTAAGACAACGTGAGAATTTAGTTGTAGACTAAACAAGTGCTGTTTTGTTTGATTTTACACTAACATCAGGTGCAAATAACAGAAACAAATCTTCATTTTCAGGCCAGTTTAGCTCCAATGCTACACTCCATCAGCATATGACAAGACAAAAATACAAGCAGCAACAGTAGTAAGAAACCGTATCACACTGGCAAAAGTTACTATTTGGCAATGTAATTCTAGATTATTCTAAGAAATCCAAATCACTTGGTTACATACAAAAAAAACTAACAAAATGCGAGATACTTAATTAAAAAGCACAACACCTAGGAAAAAGCAGGACTATGCGATGAACAGTTTGGCACTTATCAGTTTCCATGTACAAATAATTGCAAAAATACCAATGTGTGATACAAAGGAACGACAATAAAACACTGATAATTAATAAAAAATATATATGTTTTTGGTAAACTGCATTTATTCCGTTTTAATAATATAGAAAATATGTATATATATATTTTATTTATTTATTTTTTCAGGAAAATTACACCTTCAGAGAAAATAGGAACTGATGCTACTCTGCCTGTTATAATAGACATTAAGTATGTAAACCTTTTTAAAAATGTTTTTTTCTTGACTTGTTCTTTACCTCAAAGAAACAGGCTTTTCAGTGCTATTCTATGGCATGTATATGTCATACTTTCACTCAGTAGAGGGTGAAGAAAATTATGCATCAAAGTAATTTAATGCATTCATGGAACTCTAACACTTAAGTGTTTTCATGTGTAAAACCAGTCAGTATTTGAATAAAGCCAAAGGCCAAGCAGTTAAGTCTTATCCAATCTTTCTTTGCTGTAGTGCATTTCTTAACAAGCATATACATGTGTGACCTCAGTGGATAAGCAAAACAAGGCAGTAATTTATGTGCTTGACTCGATATTTCTCTCAGTCACAGAGACTTTTTTATGCTGAACAACAACCCTCTGGCCTCCTTGGAGCCTGGGTGTGGTTGCTAGTGTAAAGTCTTCCTTTGATCCTGCAGAACCACGTGAGCCCGCAGAAAATGACTTCACCTGAACTCCTTTTCCTCCCACTTCAAATCCTGCCTGTGAAGACATCTGTGGTACATGACCAGAGCTCTGCAAATAATGTGTACTGTGCTTTCCACCAGAAGACCCATTCTCAACTACAAACATTTGAGTGTTTGTAGTTGAGACGGCTCCCTGTGAGGAGCCCTGTGCCACCTGCCCAGACACTCCATTCATTCCAACTTGCCTTTCAACCAGCACCACACCCTGAGAACTTTGTAGGCCTCCAACTTGTATCAATCCCTGACTGAGCCCAGGTTGACTCACCTGACCAACCACCTGCTGAGTTCCCCCTGACACAAGCACCATTTGGGGATTTGACTCAACTACATACATGGGGGCAGCTGCGTAGTACATAGCAGGCTGCTGTATGAGAAGTGTTTGGTTAGGGATGACGACCGTCTCTTTGACTTTAGGAAGAGTTGCTGAAACCTTGGAGCGCTCAGTAATTTGCTCCTCTTTGATGAGGGTAGAAGACCCAGATGCTTTATTGAAGGTATTGAGGGTGTTGACATTCACAGGCTCTCTTTCTCTAATTGTGTCCGTGTGTGTATGGACCTGCGTGTGGGTCGAGGTCGATGGCCTAGCAGTGAATGCGGTTTGGTTTGAGAGATTAGAAACTCCCACATCTTCTGAAGTGCTCTCCAGGGTCGTTACATTGCAGATTCCAGCCAGAGTTTTGAATTTTGGCCCCAGGTCATTAAGGAATTCAAGATCATTATCATTTTCAAGGAGGCTGCAGCATCCCACAGAAGCTCCCAGCGAGTCTTCGTCCTCATATTGATAGATCACTTCCTTGTCCTTCTCCAGATGTTGCTGTGGAGCTTGTCTTGATTTCTGCAAACAAATGAGAGTAAATTAGATCAATTACATGGCTGAGTGTAATGCAGTGTTCACAATGCTCTATGAGAAAAATTTGTGGTGAAAAAATATGATTGACATGTAATCATGTATCTAGACTTTAAGGAACAGGCTGAAATTCAGTCTGGTGTACAAATCTGATGTACAAAGCCAAGGCAAGTCTCAGCTCTTCCATATACAAATTCAAGTGAAGTTTCATGTCTTTGAGGCACAACTCTATGTCAAATGTCAGTTATTTAAGGTGCAATGACTATCCTTAAGCTTAAAGTCATGGACAATTAATTATAAAAAATATTTTTCAGAACATTAATTTGAACAAGCAAAACCAGAGTTATAACATTTATAAATGGTTTAATGAATATGGTCTAATGTTTACCTCAATAAAATTGCAGATGTATCTTCAAAAAACATTATTAGAATGGATATTTTACTTTAACGGAAACAACACATGTTGCAGAAACACAAGTTGATTTGGTTTTTGCAAATGCATCAAATAGGAAGTGTTTTTTATCTTTAAAACAAACAACTTATTTATATTTTCATAGTGATCTTCTCCTAATCACTGAAATTAAATTGTCCACTCCATCAGATAGAGCTGTTTCTTCTCCTTACTTTGAATTGGAGATTTGGCTAAATTAATTGGAAACTGCTTTAAATCTGTTTGCATTTCTTGTCTAATCTAAGCAGTAAACAAGTTCCAAAGGACAGAATAAATGGTTCAAAAATGAGTGAGGCATGAAGGAACGAATGAGAATGAACACGGGATTTTTAAATAAACATAAGAAGTGTTTCTAACCTGTCCTGTATTGATGCTAAATAAAAATAAGACATAAGAGTAAAGTTCAGTCTGGTTTTTTTTTTTTTTTTTTAGAAATTACCCAAAGAGGGATATCTGTAGAAGATGTTGCCACACCAAAATAATCGATGGCTATGAACCATTATCACAATATTAGTCAACTTTTAAACCATCTCTGGATAATTTAACAATATTTACATCCATCTCTGAATCATATCACTGTGCTCTTGTGATGGGAACATTTTATCAGAGGCTAACAGCTTATGACTCATGTTATGTCATTATTCCACTGTTCATAAATCTTCACACAATGAAATTGCTTGAGCCAGCACAGGCAATTTCTGAGCGATGTTTACCTTGGCAGTGCTTGGATAAATTTTTTCTTTCTACACCAGGTTTGCATTTACTTGTTGTAAATGCTAGTTAAATGTTAGCAATAATTTAAGAAAAGACAAACCTGGAAACTACTTTTATTCTTTTTTTCTTTTTTTTTCTTTTTTACTGGCAAGTTTTTTCAATTATTCAACTTATATACTCTAAAAACCTTACTTTTACTTTACTTACGCTTTACACTAAATAAACATTGCTCATGAAACTTGAGCTCTAGACCTCATGCTCAAGTCAAGTCTGAGGGTAAGTCAAGTCTTAAATCTATGTTTGTGCTAGTTATGTTTGACTTGGGTCTAGATCATGGGCTTGTGTCCCAATCACTAGTTGACAAACTTACAACTGAATAGTATTGCCCCAGATAATGCTCTGGCAGGGCCATTCCATCGAAGGCTGTCAATCTTTGCTTGGAGAAGCTCATCTCTTGGCCCTTCATAGTCCCTGTGCCCATGAAACCCATCTGATCTCGGTTTGCATGGTAATAGTTGTATTTGTTGTCCATCCACATCTCCTCTCCTGTTAGGATTCCCCCTCCACCCATTCCTGCACCAGTTAAATTATCAAGGTATGCAGCTCCCCCAGACATGTTGATGTTCTTTGTATTTATGGTGCTACCATCAACATGCACCGGAACTTGGACAAGAGGGACATCCTATGTATTAGAAAACAAAGAAACTTCTGTCAGTGACAATGCATTCTACAATCCAAAAAATACTAGCATTGCCTTTAGATGGTGAAAACTCTTTGTACCTTGTCTTCCCCCTGCCCCTCAGTGTGATATGAGATGAGATGTTCGTTCGCCTCGAAGGGAATAGCCTTAAAATCTTTTGCGGCATTTCCACACAGGCAGAAGAGCAGAAGAAGGGGAACCACTACAAAATACATTGACAACAATGTTTAAACAGTGATCATACTTAGTAAACAATTTTGATTAAGATACTTCCTTTCTTCAATCAACAGGTTTAACTGACCAAGAATACAGCAACATATTGAGTCATAATTGTGAAATTGTAGGCATTAGTCACACATCTCTTCATAAGCCACCTAAGACCCACCCTTTTTGTTTTAATCTTTCTGTTCATGCAACAACTTGTTCTGTTAAGTAATATCGCGATGGGAAAATAAAGATTCTTATCAGAATTTCCCATAAGCGTGAAAATCCCAAAGTCTTTACTCACACAGAAGGAGCAAGAGTCCCAGCAGCAAGAGCAAGATACCGCCGGCTCCAAATTGTACACTGCTTTTTCTGCGTAAACTGCAGGCCTTGGTGTTTCCATCACATGTGCACACAGTTATATCGAGTTTCTGGAGATCATCGCACGACTTTCCTTGCTGGTCCTTGACATTCATGGTCACTTTGTAGTGGCCATGCCATAGCTTTCCCTGGTTTCGAAGAAGGACCGTGGTTTCTAAGGAAAGACAACACCTTATTGTCACATTTGTAACCCGATAGGGAAGCTTAATTTCTGCTGCCTTAGTTAAACAAAAGCAAACTGAAAAGGCTCTATTTTATTTCAGCACCAAAGTACATTTATTTGAAAGATAACTATTTTTTCCAGTTTTATTCCTGTTACTGCAACATTTCACTAGTAATCTTACAAAAATACATTGGGTGACATTAGATGTAAGAAAACTGAGTTTGAGTTTTATTTAATCTAAATTACTATGGGATAATCAAACCTGAAAAGGAATTCCGTTTTACTGTAAAAACTAAGAAGGCCAATCAACAAAAGCAGGCAAGTAAAAAAATATATACCGTTAAAGGGCTCTAAAATCCACTTGTCTTTGCTGTCCACTTGAATCAAATCGAATGTAAATGGTTGTGCGTTGGGGTACATATCTCTGTCCTTTGCCGTGACATAAATTACATTTTCACCAAAGCACGTGGTTTGAGCCGTTGAGGTCAGTTGTGGACAATGGTCGTTGTAGTCCTCCACCTGAATGGCAATGGTTCCTGTTGCAGTTTTTGCAGGAATGTCTAACAACAAGTTAAAGCAGAAATAAGTCATGCTTTTTTGTGCAACACATTGATTTCAGGTAAGAACTTAACCAATGCCAAATCTTCAACAACTTACCGTCAGATATGCAAATAATGTTGGCATAGTATGTTCCATTGACCAAATATATTGACTCTCGGTCAGGATATTTATTCAACCTGATTTCTGCAGTTTTTTCATCAATTGAAAACCAGTTGTCTGCATCATACAACTTTGCATACCTGCAAGTAAAAGAGCAAGATTCCGTTCAGATTATTTTGGTTTATTTAGGCTACTCCAATTCATTTCAAGAAACTTTACAAGATCAACAGACCCAGATCCACATTCAATTATATGAAATCAAAATGGGTCTAAATTAAATTTATATCAATCCAATACATAAACTCATATATCTGATTTTGGATTCAGATCCAATACCTCAACAGTCAATAACTGTGACATTATCTTATAATATAAATACAATACAATCAAATTCAATTGATATTATGTTATTTGAGAGGAAGTAACTTAAAAAGCTACTTCATAAAAGGTTCTACTTTGTATAGCCTTCTTTGTTACATAAAAGGTAAATGCTGCAGAGTTTATTGTTGTCTTAAAAATGTTGTATGTCCAGCATTTTAAATGAAGGAACATGGGGATCTAGCCAGTTCTATGTGTTTTTCACTCAAATATATTCAAAAACAATGGAATGTGATATAATACTTTACATAATTCTGTATGTCAAGATTTGTTCACAACACTGAATTATCAGTAAAAGGCAGGAGAGCTAGTGACTGTTTAGGATGTTCTTAGAATAAAAAAATGAATAAGTGAATGTCTGCAATTTAATCAAATATATGTGAACTGAGGAAGAATTAGAAAAAAAAATACAGCACTTCAAAGTCAGATCTTTGTGTAAATAATTTGAAAAATTGTTAACCTTTTCAATGTTGCTATTGCATGAACAAGCAGGTTGGTTTGAAGAGCAAAGACAGTAAAACAGGAACATCTGCTATGTAGAGACATTACCTCACATTTGTGGCAGTCTTCATCGTGTCAGTGTCGATGGCAGCGTACGTTGTTATAACTTGGGTCAGGGACGTCGAAGTTATTTTCTCAGAGACGGTCACCACTTTTACACTGGGCTGGAATCGAGCCCCCTCGTTCTGATTGACAACATTTATTTTGATGGGATACGATTTGGATGAAGCGCCTGTAATCACTGTGCTGCTGCCGAAGTTGTACTCTGCTTCATTTTTGACCTTGATTCCGAGACTTAATGTTTTTATTTCCTCGTAGTCCAGAGCCTATTGATAACAAACAAATGATTAACAATAGATACAGGCTTTCAATATTTAGCAACAAAATGTTGTGCTGTAAGATGCTGTCAGAAAGAAAGATTAAAGCCTTTTTTTATTTTGGATATTTGCAAGACCTGAAGAGATTGTTAACTTGCCATCTTGTGTTGATGGTGTCAACAAATAAGAATTCTCCTCAGTTTGGGCTAAGACACTCATGTACACCCATACAAAAATGTTTAGATAGGCTTCCATAACTTCTAAATTGTTAATGTGGCAGCATTTTGAAAAACGTTTGTGTATACCAGGTCAATTTAGAATAATTTATTAGCATCTAAGAATACTTCAAGTGACTAGGAGTTAGCCACTAATAGCGCTAACATTGGTATCTGCTTCATAACTTCCTATGCTAAAGTAAAGTCTCGTTCAAAAGATATTAGTGACAGACAGATGTAATATTTTTTTTATTTTGGTTTTTTCTTCTGTCTGGGTGTGAAAGGCTTGAGGAGGTGAGCTATTAAATCTATCTCAGAATCAGACTGAACCTTAAAACTGAAATATTTGTGCCACAAGCCTAATATGATGTGCATTAAACATTTTTCATTTAAACAGACCTTAACAATCGTGATGACTCCCTCGTTGGTCTTTTTGTCAGTTCTGATATCAAAGTAACCTCCCTCATTTCCGGAAACAATTTCAAACAAAGCCCACCAGTTCTCCGTTTGAATCATATCCAGGTCAACTGCTTGTATCCTTAGAACTTCAATGCCAACTGTGTTCTCCTCCACTCTTCCTTCATACTAAAAAGCAAACAAAATAAAACATTCAGATTGGGACATTATCAATACAGTGTTTAATAGAATAATTGTATGCTTGTTCTGTCAAATATACCGTTTCTCGTTCCAGTGTTGGTATATTGTCATTTATGTCTGTGAGTCTAATCTCAATTTCACCACTTCCTGTGTGTCCTCCTGCTGCGCCTCCCATGTCAGAAGCCAGAATGTTCAACTTATATGTGCTTTTGGTCTTAAAGAAAAAAGACATTGAACATAATGAAACTGAGTTTTAAATCAATCATGAATCTGTGCTTACTTGTAAAGCTCAAATGAAAACTGCACAGTGACTCACCTCTCTATCTAGAGTGGTCTTTGCAACCAGGACCTCTCCTGTTTGGGAGTTGATGGTGAACATCCCACCAGGATTAGTGCGCTCATCTATTCTGTAGAAGATTGTGGCATGGCTAGTTTTCGGATCATCATCATCTGTTGCTATCACTTTCATGACAACAGTACCTAACAAAATAAACATAACATAGTTATAACACTGCAGCTAATACATTTTTTGTAACCCAGATCAAAGATGTTTTGCAGATCTTTAATACCGAGTTTGCTATGTTCGCTGACTTGTCCAACTTGTTGCATCTTTATGACAGGAGTGCAGTCATTAATGTCCAGAACATTAATAACGAGAGTAATGTCATTCTCCGCACGAGTCCCATCATAGTATTTCGCTACACCAAGAAGCTAAAAAAAAATGCAGAATGTATTTTGACATTTCATTCATTTTCACTATATTTACAAAAACGACAACAAAACAATTTTTAGGTGCTCTTACATGATACTGTGCAATTTCCTCTCGGTCCAGAATGGAGTGGACCTTAACATTGCCATTCTTCTGGTCGACAGAAAATCTGCCCTTTGGGTTTTGGTTCACACCAGGACCAGTTAAATAGTATAATATATCCTGAGATTTTTCCTTGTCTGAGCGAATCTGTAACACAGATGCATAGGTGAAGATGAAAACCACAACATAGATTTAGCATATCTCATTTTAAGCATTTGTAACTGGAATATCCTTCACCTTTATTTTTCAACATTATTATAAACTACTTCTAATATAATTTAAAAGGCATGGTACCTCAATTTGTAATTTAGAATATTTTTGGTGGGGTAAATTATCTTGCAATCCTGTAAAACAATTAAAGTGATAGCTTGGATTTGTGTAAAACTGAAGTTATTAATAACAGTTTACTCACCTTTAGCTGATAGATATCATGTTGTTGTGAGTTTATAGCGAAGGACAAAGAGATAGTTGGACAGACCTCCTATTTTAGCCTAGTATATCTATTTAAACAATCTTACATTAAAAATGT
The DNA here is from genome assembly GCA_903066825.1 of Alfaro cultratus. NCBI lineage: Eukaryota > Metazoa > Chordata > Actinopteri > Cyprinodontiformes > Poeciliidae > Alfaro > Alfaro cultratus. The sequence goes on from CAEFZX010018256.1 coordinate 62,803, forward strand.
TCATCTAAATGAAATACAATATGAGCGACTATTAGACCCCCACCCTTTCACACGATAGTGTTGTTAAATTTGTTGTCGCTTCTGGACTTAAGAACCTTAAAGTACTACGCTAAAATTATCTCAAAGTTACAGTTGAAAAACTGTGAATTTTAGACACAGTTTAATATCTGCAGGCCAAATTCAACTTGTGTATTTATAATAGGGCTGCCAATAGATTAAAAACTTTAATCAGATTAATTACACTCTGGCACTGTGGTTATTCATGATTAATCAATATGCCCAACTTTGTCAGCTTGAAATATACATATGGATGCAGATGTGTTTCTGGTGGCTATGGTGCTCTGAGCAAGTCCCGGCTTCTCCCACACTCCAACCAATTAAAATACAAGTATCTGTTTCATTTTGTGTATAGGTAATGTAATTTCCCAGCACTCAACAACAAGTAGGGAAACTTGCTCCACTACACTATACAAATAGTAGAAAACTTGTTCGATAGGAAACTGGCTGCCCCACCCATTTCTGATGCTGCCCTGGTCAATTGCCCATATAGCCTATGCAAGTTTTCAAAAACTGTTGAAGAGAATCTTTTATTGTCTCCAACCAAACACATCTGAAGATTATCAGTTTTTCAGGTATATATTTGTGTGTTCTGTGTTGATTTCAAAGTGTGGCGTACGGGATAACATTTTGAAAAAGATTTTGATTGAAAAGGGAGAACAAATAGGTGCACACCTTAGCAACGAAGTCGTAAGTGGTGTAGTCATGTCCCTCAGTAAGGTTTCTGGGAGCTAGGATCCATTCTCTTTTTTGCCTCCTCAGTACTCCACCATGTCCTTCCACCGTCACAGGAACAAGCTTTAGAAAAACAAAAAACAAAACGCAAACAAAAAAAAACAAAAAAATCAGCATAAAAATAAGAGATCCAGATGTGCTAATTACTAAGTCATAGAAAACCCCACTGCTGCTGTTTTACATCCATTTGTAAACATACAGCTCTGGAAAAAAGTAGTACTGCAAAATACTGCCATTCCATTCCATTCCATTTCAACATCTATCAAATCCCAGCACAAGCACACATTATTCTACTTTATGAGTTACTGATTGGGTGATTGCTTTAACCCAGCAGCATTGTGAAAGACATTGCGAAGACAAATATGGGCTCGTCCACCAGATATAAACTATACCAATTATTGCAGCATTACAGGAGCTTTGAAAACACGAAGTTCAGTGATTTTAATCACTTGTCATTTTGCACAAGTACATTCTCAAAATAAAATAGGTATTTCATTTTAATTTGTTTTCAGTATTTTGTACGGTGAAACAAAACTGTTAATTTTGCTTACTTTGAAATAGTGCAGAGAAATAGCACAATGACAAGAAATATATGGACTTCTTTCAAGATATGGAATCGTCTTTTGTTTGTTTCCGTTTCTTTAACCAAGGCTTCCTATGAGGATGTGTAATTGGATTACATTTAAATTCCAAATTTAAATGCACTTTTCTATAAGAAAACAATGGTAGCCTGATAAAATCTCCACTTATCCATTTGTTTTCTTTCTTAAGAAAGAAATGAACTTATTTATTTACCTCCTTTCTTTCTTTCTTTCTTTCTTTCTTTATTTATTTATTTAATTATTTACTTGTTGATTTTGTTGCTGAAATATGACACCAGAACCTAATTAAACTCTGCGAAGCTCTAGGTTTTCAACATTCAATATGTATGAGCGATGGCTGGATTAGAAAGAAACGGAGAAAAAAATAACTAGTTCCCATTCCAAAACGACAGGAAAGGGAAAAGCGAGACTCTTTGTAAACACAGACAATTCGCGTTACAATGATTTTACCGAGGCGTATTCGCTGTCATTACCCCTCGCATTAAGAAGAGCCACACCTGTTGAAAGCTAGTCTCTCCATTGCGTTGTCCAGACAAATTTGGGGAAGGAGAAAAAAAAAACAGAGCAAAAGCCGTTACTTACTGTGAGGAAGTATATTAGCAGAAAGGAAAGGCTGCATCTGAGCAGGGGATCCATCTGTTTGCAAAATACAACGGGTTTTTTCTTTTCTTTTTGTCCTCGTTTTGAAGTGAGATCGCTGAAGTTTGAGATCCGCTGTAGTCTTTTGTTAGTTGCTGTAGACTTTGACCCGGTGGAGGAGGAATGAGCTGTATATCAGCTCTGGGCGTGTCTTCTCTTTCTTTAGAACACTCTCGATAAGAAGCTTGATAGCACTTTTCTTTTCTACGGAAATGAAAAATTCAAGGTGGGGAAGAGAGAGGAAACCATTTTAGGCGAGGTAACAAAATGAGTCAAGACTTGTCTGACCCCTGATCTGAAGAGTTAAATGTTTGAAATATCCCCGCATTTGCTTTGGTACTTCATTCTACCTCCTGTAAAACGCGACAGCTTTTGAACAAGTGTCCCGTAATGTACATCAGTACGTAAAGCTGTATAGAAACGCTGTAAAAACTGACAGGCCCAAATAAAATGTCAGTTTCTATGTTTTTCCAGTCGTTGTAAATTCGTCCTGGCTGTTCTCAGTTTGTCAGCAGTTCTTTAGCTCATATCTGTAAGTAGACTTTACTCATAGCTTTAAGGGTTTGAACGTTCATTTCTACGCTGCAAGACTTAACAAAATTGATGTTACAAAATAAAAAGAAGTGACTTCAAAATAAAATGCTGTAAAATAGAACCTAAAGTTAAATGACCACCCTTGTTTAACACCAGGTCAAAAATTCAGTTGATTTAGTCACTGGGTCAAAATGTAATAGTTGTATTTTTTTTTTTATTTAATTTTATTTTTTTATTTTATATTTTCTTTTTTTGTTGTTGTTTTTTTTTGTTTGTTTGTTTTTGCTTTTGACAACTCTGCAACCTTTCAAGGATAAGCAGTGTATAGATGGACTGATGAATGAATGAGGGTTTTTAATGTGGCATATTTCATTTTTTTATATAATTCCTGGTCATTTTGACCTTTTGTCCTTGCATACCTTTTGATTGTTTTATATTTTATTTTATTTTATTTTTTTTTGAGTATAGAGTAGCGCTACCCAACCCTGTAAAACATCCACCAGCCGCATGTTTTACAGTCACTTTGTCAATTTAAAATAATTTCCTGGATTCTTATAGGTTACTGCCCGGAACTATATTTAATTCTAGTTAGTCTTATCTATTAGAAAGGAGTCACTTAAAGTAATTTAGATTTAGTCCAGAGTCATATTTTGTAAGATTTTTCCTAAAAAAATGTAGAACATTTTTCATTTAAGTATTCTAGCAGGTACAAATGAATTGATCTGAGATTTGGTTATTTTTATAACCATTTATCACCATCATGTCTGAAAATACCTAACTAAAATTGTCTTTATTATTTGCATTTGTATGTTTAATTATAGCCTAAAAATAGCTGTTAAAAAAAAACTTTCTACTGAAACTCATCAGTCTAAAGCATGTCATTTATTTTTTTCTCTGAAATGCCTTCACAAAAATATCCATATAATTATGTCTAGCAAAAGAGGGGAGCAAATTTATAGGGGTGGCTGTTGCCCCCCTTTGTCCACCCTTTAGTTGCACCACTGACATCTGGTTAAGCCAAAAGGAACTTTTAAGAAATTGTCCATGCTTGATCCTTTCCACTGACACAACTTGATTTAACCTTTTTTAAAGTAGATACAGATTTCGGTAAATTTGAGAAGTGGTAGAATGAATTATTTTTATGTTGTAACTCTATCAGCATATCTTTTAAATAGTGAAGGTTTTCTTTGCATCTGCGTAACGGATTCATTTCGCAAACTTGCCAGCAGAGGGCCTTGGGTTACTTTAGGTCGTTCCTGGAATCCTCTGTTGATAAAATGCATTGCATAGCTTTTTTGTATTGTGGAATATTTAACTACCCCTGTTTTGACAATGGAGCATTGTTTTTAATATTGTCCTCTAAAATCGGAAGGGATTCATAAGTTCTTTAGAAAATCTTTTGAAAGTACATGATTAAAATTGGTCTCATTACTCATATGGTGTAAAATTGAATTTTTTGAAAATGAAAGTAGAATTACATCCTTTACATTTTTACTTAATATCAGATCATGGTTAGACTAAAAAAAAAGACAAGAGAACTGAGTTTGTTTGACCAACATTTTCTCACTAGTCTGTTAAATGTCACCAGAGTTCATGAAATTCTAAATCTGAGATTCACAGATTGTTGAGTCATCAACTTTGACAGCGCTGGACCAAGCTATATTCACGTTTGAGCTTGTGCAGCTGCAGTGTTCTTGATTTTAGTGTAAAAGCTGAGATTTATAAAAAGAAGAGGGCAACTACCCACTAAGCGTGTCATAATGCTTAAAAACACATCCTCCCATGATAAAAGATGTTATTGGAAATACAATATCAGTTTCATCTTGTTTAATTGAGCATGTAGCTTCAGTGTAATCCTCAGACATGAATCATTTTAGTCACTAAGAAAATTTTGTTTTTCATTGTATTTTTGTTTTTTTTTGCTGTAGTGGCCTTTGTTTGATAGTTAATTGACAAGAAAGTGGGTAATGAGAGAAAGGGAAGACATGCAGCAAAGGTCACCAGGCCGGGAATCGAACCTGCGACAGCTGCGTCGAGGACTCCATATATGGGTTGTGCTTAACCGCTGCGCCACCACAGCATTGTAGTTCTTAATCAAGTTAATCTCTAGTTGAATGGTTACTTTGGTGGAGCCATAGTGCATGACTAAGTTGCAAAAGGTGTGAAACAGAAACTTATTAGATAGTAATGAGGTGTGTCTTTTAGAATGGGTTAATTACACGGTATTTAAAATTGCTACTATAATCCAGCTGAGCAATATGTAATAGGTGAGTTTCAAGGCATTCAAGTTAAAGGAAGGAACCAAAGCACTTTTTCTTGCAATGCTAAAAGCTTTGAACAAAGCTAAATACATTCCGAAGACACACTCAGTAACTGTTACTAGTTTGCCTTAACAGCCCACTTTATTTTGTGGTTGAGATGGATCCATTATTCTCCACTTTGGTTTGTGGATGCAGATTTTACAGAGGCCTTAGCTCCAGTTAACTGACATAAAAACAAGGTGGAGCAACTTTACAACACAAAACACAAATTTTGGTATGGCATGTACTGGCATGGCATGTACTCCATGTACTGAGCAATAACTGATTGCAAAAGTTGACGAATGTCATTATGATTGTTGCAAAACATTCTTTAAGTAGTACATAAACAGTTGATGAAGATTTGAATGCCGTAGTTCCTTCAAGAAGTATTCATAGTTAATGGACATTTTTGTATTTTGTCATGATACAACCACAAACTTTAATATATGTTTTTGAAAGTTTATGTTCTAGAGCAACTCAAAGTGCACATAATTGTAAAGTGACAGAAAAAAGATCCCTGTTTTTTGTGCAAATGAAATTTGGAAAGTGTGGTGTGTGTGTGTATTTGCACACACCACAACTGGATTTCTGCTGCATTTGAATTGCAATCCAATTGCAGCAGCATAATGTGTATTAAAAAGAGGAAAAAGTTTCCTAAATCATGACACAATCAATGTACTGTAAGTCATTATTTCCACTATTTGCTTTTGTTCATGCCTCTTTGTGCAGATACTGTATGTACACAATGCCTTTGTGTATTTAGTCACTTATTGTACTGCACATTCTACACAGTGTGTATACAAATCTTGCATTTAAATTCCATTGGGCTTCACTTTACATTGACAATAAAAGCAGTTGATTCAACTTAATCTATCTGGTTTCTAGTATGTCTCTACACATTTGTAAACTGAATTTCATGGCTTTCCCTCTTTGCAAAATAGCTCCAACTGATTCAGATTGAATGGAGCATCTGTAGAGATAATCTTTCTTGAATTGCCATACATTCTCAGCTGGATATGGGTCTAAATGTTGACTAGCCCTTTCTTACCATGAATATGGTTTGATCAAAATGATTACATTGTGGCACTTATGTGTTCAGAGTCTTTACCCTGCAGCCACTGAAATATTTTCTGTCAGTATTGTATTTCACTCTATCCATCTTCACATTAGTTACAACCACATAATTCTGCAATCAAAGTGACAGTCGTATGTTCAGGGCTGTGCACAGAGTTAACATTTCCTTCACTGTTATCATATTAGCATGTATCCCAACAAGTTCTGCTTTTGTCTCATCTGACAAGATGGGTTTTTTCTTGGCACGCTTCCGTAAAGGATAGATTTGTAAAGGATAGCCATATCTTTGTACATTTGAAGTTGATCAATACTCTTTTAATTTTCAGATAAAGGAATAAACAGTACTCTTTTCGTTTTCAAAGTTTGTAATACTGTTTTATAGCCCAATCAAACAGTAAACCTTGACACACCTTGTTGCTTACTGCCTAATATTCTCTGGCAAACCTCAGCTTAAATGTGACACAATAGCCTCGAAGCAAATAACCTAGAACAGGGAGTATAGGGTGGTGTTCTTCTCTGGGCGTATATCCAGGAAAAAGGAACATGTCAGATGTAATCGTCAGAGACAGTGTCATCATATTAATTATTGTTCAGAATAGAGGGAGTTGAGAACAGTCTGCCTTCAAGCTTTTTGTGTCTGACAGCTGTCTGCTGTCATACCAACGTGTGAGTGAAAATAGTGTGACGCACACAAAGACCGAAACAGAAAGAACAATTCCTGGCCAGGTGTGTTAGTTAAAACTATTTAGTCATGTTGTGTCTGCCCAGGCAACTGACTCACTACTCACTTTCTTCAAAATCAACAAAAGTTGGGATACCTAAACAATTTAAAAGAAACGTGCTTTAACTTTTCTTTTGTTGGTGTTTGTATCCCCCCATAAGTGGTTAAGCTGCAGGAAAAAGAACTGAAAGACACACAAACAGAATATTGCTCACTTTCTAAACAAGAAGAAAACTAAGAATAGTAAAAATGTTTATATTAGCCTGTGGCAAACTACAGAAAAGATCATTTGCTCAGTGTTTTTTGCATTTTCACCAGACTCGCTCTCCTTTCATAATGTTGACACCCATGACCCACACAAGGCTGTCTTCCTGACATTTTTCTCACCTTTCCTGTTCTAGCCCCGCACCCCCTCAACTGCCCATGCATTTCTAAACAATCTCTACCCCATATGCTGGGGATTTTCTCTTCATATAATTGCCACTGGCCCCTTAGTTTTATCAATAGTTTACAGAGATAGTGAGTGTTTTGTGGTGGGAAAACATCCTCCCTCATGACAGACTCCATTCAACCTCACATTCCTGTGGTGTTAAATAAGGAGCCCAGTTTGAGTGAGGCTGCAGAGGAGGGGAGGAGTCAGTCGGGGTCAAGCTGTGTACATACCAGGGAGAGGTCTTTTAAAGTCGAATAGACTTGTATTTTCTATGGTTTGTGAGAGGAACACAGCTATTTACACTTTCAATATACCCTCCCTTGAAAGTTTATATATTTAATCAAAAATCAAAATTCTTTAGTAGATAGAAAAATCACCTGTTCGACTTCATTATAACATTGAAAGTTTTAGTTGCAGAAAGGGGCGTCAGTCCATTCAAAACTTGGACAATGTTTCCCCCTGCTGGCAAGAAATAAAAATAAAAAATAAAAAAAATGCCACGAAATAAGTTAGTTGCAGAAAGGAGCTATGCCTTGCCCTGGACTCAATAATACACCACCCTAAGGTGCTCCTCTGAGATATCGTTGTGTTCAGGGTGTGTCCCGCTAGGTGTGACTGAGTGTGTGCAGTTAGTGGCTGGAACGGAGCAGAAGAAAACCGTCCGCCCACGCACACTGGAACGAATCGGAGAAAGGGACGGGTGACAAATCAACTAATAGCGAAATCTAAGAACATCTGTCATTATTTGAGCAAGAGAGCAACTCCAGGTGGACTTTTGTTGAGTCGCTCCAGGACAAAGTCCGACTGCCTGTTCTCTAAAATGACAAAGGTTCTCATTTATCCTGTCCTGTCGCTGCTGGTAAGTCTTTTAAGAGTATTTTATTCATGCCGTTACTTAATTTAAGTGCTTGTCAACATTGTTTTCTGAAAAGCGACGCATGAATAAGTGTGGATAACCCGTCTTAGTTTAAAGCGACTGCTGAAACTTAAAAGATCGACTTGCTTTCCTCCTCAGATCCTTTCCTGTGTGGAGTCATGTTATATTCCTGACTCTCTCTACGTCGTTTCGCCACAAACCATTCCAGTTGGATACCAGATCACAAAAGGTACCTCTATACAGTCTATCTATAATAACTACACATTATGCTTTAAATAATGCATTGATCTGGCTTAGTTTTTTGAAAAAAGAGAGAGAGAGAGAGACTTTCTTATCTTTCGACATACCATATATTTATTTATTTCTTTAGTTGAAGCTGTTGGCTGTGACCCCAAGACACTTCGTTTAACTGTGGAGGACCCCTGCTTTACGATACAAAGCAATGGGGTAATAGTAGCACTAAGTCCCGTCTCTGTGGCAACCAGAGGGCGGACATTTTCTGTGAAGGCTCAGGACAATAGTGGGCCGGGAAGTGAGATGGAAGTTCACCTTGTCTGCAGTACAAAGCAGGAAACAAATGTAAGAAAGTTGCAAATGCTTTAAAAAAAAACAATTACAATAAAATAAATAAATAAATAATAATAATAATTACTATTATTATTATTATTATTATTATTATTTATTTATTTTCATTACAGGAAAATGGGCAAGTAATTTTGAAGCGCACAAAAAGACGCTGGAGTCCTCCTCCCATCAACATACTGGAGAATGACCGAGGGCCATTCCCGAAATTCTTGGAAACGGTACGTTCAATGTATATATACTTCATTATTACATATATATATATATATATATATATATATATATATATAGTACAGACCAAAAGTTTGGACACACCTTCTCATTCAATGAGTTTCCTTTATTTTCATGACTATTGACATTGT
>CAEFZX010018257.1:0-38484 GCA_903066825.1 Alfaro cultratus
TGCTGTGATTACTACTTTGCACACACTCTGCATTCTCTTGATGAGCTTCAAGAGGTAGTCACCTGAAATGGTTTTCACTTCACAGGCGTGCCCTGTCAGGTTTTTCTACAATCTAATCTACAATTTTCATAGTCATGAAAATAAAGAAAACCATTTGAATGACAAGGTGTGTCCAAACTTTTGGTCTGTACTGTATGTGCTACTTTGTGTTGCTATATCACATAAAATTTTAATATAATGCAATGAAATCTCAACTAGACAACATGTGCAAAAAGTAAATACTTTGCAGAGCACTACAGATATAAACCTATTTAACAACCATTTATTTTTGTTGTGAAAGAGGTGGTAAACAGCAAAGAAAAGTTTGAAACTTCAACATGTTTTCTGATGTTTTCAAGGCCAAGCCCTCATTGTGTCTGTGTTTTCGGATGTGCACCTGTTTCTGCGGTCACACAGTGTCCAAGGTCGCCCTAAGGCTCGGGATGTTGAGGCTGGATCCCGTAGCTCTCAGTGCCTTAATTTAGCCAGCTATCTTCTGTTTAGTCTGTCGCAAAGGTCCTTACCGCCGAGCCATCAACACTGCTCCAAACTCATTCTTTATGGAAAAGCAGGCCCCAACTGTTGATCTTAGGAACTGACCACAGCTTACAGTCTTCACAGCAACACCATGGCTGCTGTCTTTTCTCATGAGGTCCGGCTGTTAAATATTGCCTCCTCTTGTTTGTTCAGGTACACCCTGGATGAGTTTGGGACCGCGCGCAGATGTGCTGTGGTGCGAGGCTTCATCGACGCCCTGACCCGTGGTGGTCCAGGGGGCACACCACGACCCATAGAGATGCATTCACATGACCCTTTGAGGTACATCTTCTGTCTTATTGAGACATCACTCTTAAAAAGCACTTTGGGACAAAAATACAGAAATAATGATGGCTTTTTGGGCAAAGAGAGGCTTTTCGGTTCAATAGATTTAAATTTTGCTAATTGGTGTATAAACTGTCATATCTATACTAAGCTTTTTTATGCTTAAACCACATAAAAATAAAATCTGTGGAAAAAACAGGTAAACAATAAACAAGTTCAAAATTTCTTCATTTAATGTTGCTTTCTACCATCTGTTTTCCTCCCTTTCTTTTCTGTTTGTCATCCTATACTTGGATGTTTAAAGAGACCGTCACTACATTACAAATAAAAAATCCAAGTTGCTTCCTTAATTTTGTGAATTAAAAAGTGAACAGTTCAGATTTGCAGAACAAAAATATGTGGCTGTGGGTTGTGCTCAAATAATTGTATTTGTTTTTCAGTTCTATCGCAAACTTTCAAATTCAATCATAAACATTCAGCCTTTATTTACTAATGTAGATATTTTTTTGATCCTCACTCTCACCTTAGATCAGAGAGATATTGTTGCACACTAAAAGTGAAAGTATATTGAACTTAATCCTGTTAAGGATGATAGATACCACTTTTGAAATAGCACAAATGTACTTATTTAAACTAGAACACATTTTTTAAGTACATTGCATTTTGAATGTGCGACAGCTCATCACTCATTTATGTATAATCAGTGTGTTCTGTGTCCTTAAATAATCTGAGACCAAGCTGGAGCATCTCATCTTGGGTTCTCCTGGGATCGTACCAAGTGTTTCAGGGCTTTAACTCGCTGAAACTGATGATTCATGACTGGGTGTATATTTAGGCTAGCTTTGAGGCTGTAGAACAAATTAGGAAAACATTAGGCGGTTGCTTGATGTTATTATATGATGGATGGGATATGAGTCATATAGTATAACAGCTAGCTTAAAGGGACAGTATCATTGAAAAACAACCTTTTTTAGCTGTATATTAGGTTATAATGTTATTCCCTCATCAAAAACATACTTGCAATGTTGCTTTGATTCTTTCATCCACATTTGAGGAATCCTTGAATTCATTCAGGGGTCCCTAAACGCTTTCTCCCACAAAGCCCCACCTACTTCCACAAACTCCTCCTTGGAGCTGCAGTGTCCAGCCAAGCTTCCGCTTCACTCAGCTCCTCCAGACTAGCAGCAGAAGCAAATAGCAAACACCTGGTGGAAATGCAAGTTTACAGAGCTTATCATATGAACTACTTCTCAGTCAAACGTTCCTAAGGACGGTTGTAAACAGAATAATGGACAACCATTGTTGTGGTAAAGTGCAGAGAGAGACAGTGGCCCATTTCAAGGCGTCAAATTGAGGTTAAATTTCTTTCAAGTTATGTTTGGTTTACACAGCATTTTGTATTACAACTTAAAGTAACAGTTTCTTAATTGTGAGTGTATGACTTTATATTTTTGAGTTTTTTACATGTTTTTCCTGGTTCAGAAATGTCATTCAAATAAATTTGATTAATGAATTATACAGCCTTTTTAAGCCTCTACTTGTCATATCTCTAAAGTTGATGTTAAAAAAATATTTGAAAGTACTTTGATGAAATAATACATATTTACTATGTTTCTATTTTTGACAAATATGCTCTTGCTGAGACAAAGTTAATGCCCCCAAACCCCTTATTTTACAGTTACAGGAAAAGTTTTTGGGATAATTGATGTATAAATAAATCAGATTAAGTGTCAATCTGGTTATAGGTCATCTTGCAAAATGTTGGGTTGTGCCTGTTTCCCTTTGCACCATATCTTCTCCCTCTTTTGCCCAGGAACCAAACAGGAGATTTTCTCAGAATCCCAGCTCTGTGTGGAACACAAAAATCACTTCCACTTCATCGGGGACATCAGCATTTCTCAGAACATCAAGTTCTTTCTCACTTCCTATGTACTGACACCCACAAATTCATGCTGTCTTGCCAAGTTTAAAACAGCAGTGGAGAATGTGTGAATCTTAAAACTGTGTTTTTGACTTGTTTGATGTAAAACAACAATACATTATGTACATTTGTACAGACCTTTCTGTCTGAAACAGAAAGGTGAGAAACACAAATATTGCTTCTGCCTTGAGTTGTGAATGAGCTATTCTTACTGTAAAAATGATTGCAACACATGCTGCTGGATTCAAAAATAGAAACAGGAAATGACAGAATTTTAACAATTTTTTTTTTTTATCACTGCATTGCTTGTGTTTATTGACACATGTTAGAGTTTATAGGTATCGCTCTTTCTGTTATGCTTCCCTGAACCTTTAACATGAGCCCTTCATCTCTTATGTTCTGTTTGTTGAGCTAGTTTTCAATGTATATAGAACTACACTGTTTAATTATGCTAAATTATGGTATTTATAGCAGGAGTGTTGCTGCCTTGTTCAGAAATATTTAAAAAGGGCATCATCATTTCATAAGGCCTGTCATGATAACAAATTTTGCTGGATAATAAATTTTCCCTGAAACTCTTGTAATAAACAACACTATAGTTTTCAGACCAGTTTCAACTAACACAATAATAATAGCATATTAATACAGGTACACCCTCTCAAAGATAAAAACAGATCTTTGATTTCTAAAAAACGTTTAACTCTGGAACTGGAAAACATTTTAAATAGTCAAATAAACAAAACAACCAAAACAACAATACTCAAAACAGATTGTGAAACCAAACTTGCATTTCAAAAAATAGTAATTATTCAGCTTAGATTAAAGGGTGCATCTCTCTGTTATTATTTTAAAAATTAGCAGGTAAAAAAAAAAAGATTATAACTGAATTTTCAGTCAAATTCCCACAAAAAAAAGTATAGTGCAACCTCTGGTGAGAACTGAATTTAATTTCAGTACTAATTAAAAAATATTTAAAAATTTAGTTGTTCTTTATTTTATGCCTGTTTTTAGTTTATTGAAACATTTTTGTGCACTCTGTGAAAAAGTCCGACTTGAGTTCTATATTTAACCATAGGAAGGTTAAATATTTGTTGTGTTTTTTTTAAAAGGGTATTCATCGCATAAGTGAGTTCAAGAACAACCATTACTAAAACAGCCAACAACTTTTGTGTGTGACAACAAAACTGAAAACTTGGCTGTCCTTTCCTGGAAGCATTGCACTACTGCCTGTGTATTAGTACTGATTTATTCTTCCTTTTTTTTTCTTCAGATATGTTGGGGACATGCTGGCCTGGCTGCACCAAGCAACTGCCTCAGAAAAAGAGCATCTAGAAGCGCTACTAAAACAAGTCACGCTACAAGGTATTTCAACTTTGAGGGGTCTAATATTTTATGATCTGATTTCAGGATCATGTGATGAGTGTAAAGCATATGAATGTAGCTAGCATTTTGAAGGTGTTTTACTAAATTACATTGAAATAGTTTATCTCAGTTACTGAAGAATAACCTCCACAAAATAAATGATTTTACTAGTGAATGTCTCTCTTACCATTGTTATAAACACATGCATTAAAGCTGGTGAAGCCTTGATTGAGTTTTGAATTCCTTCCCTTTGTATTAGGTGTGGAGGCGAACATGCAGGAAGTGGTGGGACACATCACAGAGGGGGTTTGCAGACCACTGAAAGTGAGCAACCAGTTATGTTTTAAATGCCATTTTAGTCTGAGCTGCTCACACGCTGTGTTTTCTGTCAGGTTTTGCTCATCAGCCCCGCTGTTCTGTTATCGATCTTCTCCTCAGGTACGGATAGAACAAGTCATTGTGGCAGAGCCGGGTGCTGTCCTCCTCTACAAGCTCTCTAACCTGCTGAAGTTCTACCACCACACAATCAGGTATTTGAACTTTTGCTCCTGGAAGCAAATGAACAGTCAAATTTCTGATTTTTTTTTTTAAAAAAGAAAACATATGTTTTTATGATCCATTTTGTTATTTTCTCAGGTTTTTTGTAGTTTTTTTTATGGTGTGTGACAGCTTGAACAGTTTTGGTTCTGTCTGTTGTTGCAATGTATTGTGACTGGCCAACAGAAAGTAGTGTATAATCGTGAAGTGGAAGGAAAATGATGCAAGGTTTTCAAAGTCTTTCAAAAATGTGAAAATTGTGGTGCCGTTATTGGAAAAAACCATCAAAAAGCCAAATGAATACACAACAGACAGGTCAGGAATAAAGCTGTGGAGAGGTTTAAAGAATGGTTATATTTTTAAACAATATCTAAAGCTTTGAACATTGAGCTATCTAGTGCACAATTCTAAACTTTATGGTTGAAAAAAGTAATTGTAAAAAGGCACAGAACCATACAAATGCATATTTGTAGTTGCCACAGGCAGACAACTGTAAACATTTGTTATAAACGTGTGAAAGAAGAAGATCTAGTTAGATAAGACCAACATTTTACTTTGCCAAACAAACTGTCCCCATCTTTATGCAGGGTGGTGGCAGCTTCTTCCTGTGAGAATGCTCATTGACAGAAGGGACAATGACGTTAGTAAGAGTTGATGGGAAGTCAATGGTACTAAATACAGAGAAAAACATTTTAGAGACTATAAAAAACTTGAACACTAACATAAAATACACAGAATTACCATGATTTAGATCAAAGCATTTGCTTGTGTTTAAATGGCCCAGTCAAAGTCCAACTTAAAAATCTGACTTAAAATTCACAGATCCTTCTCATTCATTCTCTGTGTGATGAACATTGGGGAAAATTGGAAATGTTTTTTGTGTGTAAAAACCATTATTTTGTTTCCACTTTACAATATTTCACTACTGTAGTTCATATATTTCTGATAAGATATGTTGACGTTTGTCTGGCAAAATGTGCAAAATGTGCACAAAGTGAAGGACTGGGCACTGCCTGAACAGAAATGTTGTGTTGTCATTAAAACAATCAGAATCTTCTAACTTTCCTGATTGGATCTTTGCTCAGCTCCATCATGGGGACCAGTGTGGCCTCCATGCTCATGACTATTGAGGAAATGCACCTCCTGAGCAAAAAGATGTTCTTCAACAGCCTGAGCCTTCATGCGAGCAGACTAATGGACAAGGTGCTGGAAGAACATGGCAATTTCATTTTCTATTTGTCCAGGCTGGTATTTGAAGAAGATTGATAGGAACATATTATCCTGGGAAGAGAACAGAGGCTTTATTTTCATAAATAGAGATGATTTGCAATGTTCTTTTGTGAAAATGCTGAAACCACAGTGCAGCAGAGTTTAGCTTTGCTCCTTGTGAACATGTGTATTTCTCCTTTAGGTGTAAACTCTCAAAGTCAACAAGGCTATTTCTGCACCACTTAAGCTGGTAAACAGCTTCAGCCTCCTGGCCACAACAGCAAAATGGCGCTAGCTGCCAAGAAACGCTCTCCTTCGAACTGTTTAGTTAAATTGGCTTCCAAATATATCGTAGCACGAGCATGGGCTCCTTCATTTTCTACGGTGGCTCTGCTCTGATCAATAGCAGTTACAAGAATTATCCCTGTGGCTCAGTGTTAATCAAATTGGATGCCCTTAGGTTTTGGTGTCAATTCCAGCTAATCCCAGGAACACAACCTTTTCATAATTTGCTCTATTAGGTGGACAAAGGTGCCCTTGCTCAGTTCTGCAACCTGTGTACTGAGCCCAATGAAATCAGAACTCTCTTCATCACAAAAGCTTTGTAGATTGAAACCCAGAGAATAGAAGATTTTAAATGTAGATAAGTTTTTATGTGTTTCTATATATTTTTAGAAACTAATTTTATCGCCTTCTATCATATTTCTTCTTTATTGGTGTTATATTTTACACTCTGTGTGTATGAGCAGGTGGAGCTGCCACCTCCGGACCTTGGACCTACAGCATCCCTCAATCAGACCCTCGCCCTCCTCAGGGAGGTGCTAACATCCCATGACTCATCTGTAGTTCCTCTGGATGCTCGGCAGGCTGACTTTGCTCAGGTAAAAATGCAACTGCAAATCTCTAATTTAATCGTTGAATTCAAATCTTTTAAAACACCACTTGTTTTTGTTTATCAATATGGGACCAGAAATGCAGGATATCTTTTATGCTGTGATTACCCTAAACATTTTTTTGCCATAAAATAGATTTGACTTTGTCCTAAGCACTGACTGTTTAATATTTGAAGCTCTCTTTTCATTAAAATCCAATCTATTATACGCTATTCTTCATGTCTTGTCTTACTTTATCTGTTTTAGGTGCTTTCTTGCATTCTGGATCCCCTTCTACAGTTATGTACTGTCTCAGCCAGTAACCTTGGCACAGCTGACATGGCCACTTACATGGTCAACTCCCTGTATGTCATGAAGACTACACTGGCTCTGTTTGAGTTCACTGACAAGAGGCTTGAGATGCTCGAGTTCCAGGTATATCCTGATTATAAGCAATCATCTCTTAGTGAATAGGGCTGCAGTATACATCCCAAATGTATCATCATATCAAGAGAAGAAAATAGACTTCCATAATAACTGATCTCATCAGTGCAGTATTTACCGATATTGTATGTTTGTATATTCAAAATTAGATATAAAGCTAATGTTAGCTTAAATGCTATCATTATGATGTTGACCGAGTTGCATGATGACTAACATTAACTCAGTTTTTTCAGTGAGTTAACTAGTTTTTATGTAAAAAGTAGCTATAAAGCTTATAGTAGCTTAAGTGCTATCATTATCATGTTGTCTTACGCCATGTCTTATATGGTGGCTAACAATTAGCCACCATGCTAGCAGTTAATGTTAGCGTGATGGCTAACATTAATTCAGTCCATTCAGTGAGTTAACTACTGTAGATTTTATGTAAAAATTAGCTATAAAGCTATAATGTTAGGACAGTCTTTTTACCCTTTGCAGCTATCCTCATTTTTTCATGCAATAACTACAAGCTTCAATTTATTTTAAGATTTTATGTGACAGAACCACCCAAAGTAGCATATAATTGAGAAGCAGAAGGAAGATTAAATTAAGTTTTAACTGTGAGTAATTTAATCTCATTATTAAATTACTCACAGGTCATCTGTCCTGTGATGACCTTGGCTTTGGGAACAAATAGTATCATGAACACAGCAGACAGGTCAGCTCATGAAGTTGTGGAGAAGTTTAAAGTACTCTTAGCTAATTAAAATATTACAGAAGCTTTGAGGCTTTTGTTGTACACACACGAATACTGCATGATAGAAGTGATATATGGTAGTGTCAGAATTAAATTGTGTGAATTAAAAATTTTCTGTTTTATAATTATGTACCAGTTTGTGTCTTCCTGCTTGATAAACCTCATAGAATTTTATAAAAGATTGTGGTTTTACTTGACAAAATGTGGACAGATTCAGTGGGTATAAATAATTTTGCAAAATACTTCATATGACACTGTTGATCCATTTTATTTGTCAAATATGTCAAAATAACTAATTGTTGCGGTAAATCATGCCAGTCTGAAGCAATAGCAGATAACCATGAAACACAGTTATGCAGCATTATGGCTCAGCTTAAAGTCACGTTGACTGTAGGCTTGTTGTTAAAAAAAAAGGTGAACTATTCCTATCCCTCTGATTAAAATCCACAGCCGAAAACTTTTACTAAAAAGATTTAATTTGCCGCCTCATGAAAGCGAATGCATCATGTATTGTTGCTCGTGCTTAAACGCACCATCCATCCTTTTATTTTTAGCATGTCTTTTGTAATTGAGCACCACAAGGGCCTCCATACAAGTTTCAATATCAATAGCACAGTAGTTCTCCATTAACTACAAGTACCATTGATTCACAATGCATGGAATCAGTTTTCAAGCCTCTCTCTCTTTCTGTGTCGCATTTTTCAGATTGAGGCTCACCTTGATACGCTGATCAACGAGCAGGCGTCCTACGTGTTGACCAGAGCCGGACTAAGTTATATTTACAGCTGTGTGCAGCAGCACACTGCTGAACAGGTCTGAAACACTCACATTTTACATCCATAATGGTTCTCTTGTTTTTGTGTTGTTGTTTTTTTTAATGGTATATGTCCCCTGAAGTATGGTTTGTGCTGTCTCTTTGGGTTTCAGAAGTGTTTATAGGCTTTACTATTGCTATGGTTACCACCTGACCTGCGTCTTTGTTGGAGCATAATGAGGTTTTTATCAGATTTACAGATGAGAAAAGGAGAGAGGAAAGACAGATTGTGTCATGTTCTATTAAAATATATTGGCCTCTCCAGAAGTGTCTTGTGCAGATAAGAGCGCTGTCCTGGAGCCTTCCTCTTCTCGTTTTAGCCCTGCTTGCCATTGGGCTGAGTGAAACTCATAGTTGTGGTTTAGCTTGCGAGTCCTGCCCTTGGGTCATGTAAGGACACACCACGCCCCACTGCCGCTACTGCTCGGCACATAGCTCGGTTACAAACCGTCGTTTTCCTGCAGACCTCAGCCCTACCTGGGTGGCCTTTCTCGCTTCTTCCTTAAAATTGTTGTGTACTTTAAATGTCTTGCTCCTTAGTCTTCTGGACTAAATCTCAGGTATTAGTCACAAGAAAGAATCCATCCTAACAGCTGTTAATATTATTAAAGCATTATGTTTGTTCCTTATTGTTACCCTTCATGTAACATTTTCTTTTCTGTCATACATAAAATAAAAAATCTGAAATAAAGCTGTGGTGTGTTCCATTAAAAAATCCTGCAGCCTGCAACGGAGGCTTTATGATTGTTTAAATGTCCGTAATTCTCCCGTCATTTTGAACCTTGCACTTTCTTTTATTTGCTGGATTTAATGCGGGCAATTTAGGCATTTAAGCTTGCTTAATGTAGCTGTTTTAGACTTACAGTGAAGGCTAATTGCCTTAAAAGTACCCGTTGCTGTGTACACACAGGCAGTATGTATTTGCTTTGTTTTCTTTGCATTTGTATTCAGGTGAAGGCTTCCCTTGTTCTCACATCCAAACTCACAGGTTCAGAGACATAATATTTAGTCTTACTTTTATTGACATGTAGTTTTAGTTACTCTTATAAAAATGCATCTTCGCAAAAATAAATAAATGTAGTTAGTTATTGAAGTTCTAGAGATTGATTATTGTTACTGTTAATGTGAAATCTAATATTTGCTTCTATTTTCCCAGGGTCCTCTGTCTCTCCTCCCCAGTATGGACATCTCTTCGGTGAAAACGGCAATGGTGGGTTGGCCTATATGTACAAATAAAGCAAATTTATCTTCATACATTGCCACACTGAACTCCTAGAAAGCGTTTTCTCATTTTGTCTCGTTACAGTCTCTAGCTTGAACATATTTAATTCAGATGTTATGTGATGAACTAGCCTGGTAAAAACCTGCCCCTTCATACATAGGGTCTGGACACTTGACTATTGAGAGATGACGATTGCTTGTTGGAGACGTAGATTTTATTGAAGTTTTAAATTCTACTGGATTGATAACGTTTTGCCATGACATATGAAATGTGGCAGTTCAAATATATGAAACTTATGGGAATTGTGTGCACTGTAAATAACCATCGTCACTGCAAAAAGAGAAGTGTAGAGCCGAACGAGATGGTGGTAACGTAAATATATTTGGAAGCATGGACTGAATAACTCAGTTCACCTTTTCTGATGCCATTGCTAAACCACAATCCTATATAGGAAAGCTGCAATTCCAAAATATCACAAAAAATTGACAAACATTGAAATTTAGCCTGAGAAATCAAGCTCAATGGGAGAAATCCGAGACTGAACACAGAAGGGAGATGTTAATTGAGTGGAATTGCTTTGGAAGGCAATGGTCAGGCTAGAGATGAACTATAAAGTAGTAAAAAATTATGAAGTGAACGAAAAATCATTCATGGTTTTCAAACTCTTCAGTAGTGTGCCTTGAATTTTTGTTTAACCCCCTTCACTCTGATACCACTAACTAAAAATGCAGAGCAACTGTCTTTGCAAATCACCAAATTAGTAAATAGGCTCCACCAGTCTGATGTTTAGTTGTCCACAGATTGTCTTCCATGTGTTGTATGAATGTTTCAGAACTTTGGTAAAAAAAAAAATAAAATAAAAAAAGCAAAATCAAAGGGGAACAACCTAATTAAAATACATTGCCGTTTGTGATTTTGTTGGGTGTAAATACATTTGTAAGGCACTCTATACCTATAAGGTTTCTTTCATTTCCATACAGGTCCAGTTTGATCGGTACCTATCATCACCGGACACTCTTGTGATGCCACAGCTCAACTTCCTTCTGAGCGCAGCCATCAAGTGAGTCTGAAAGAACACACAAGATGAGCTCAAATTTTTACCGCATTATATGAAATAAAAAGGAGAGTTTAAAAATAGAACAGGAGCTTTTACCTGATGATGGTCAACATTTGTTTTTCAGATGTAACAGAATCATTTCAGCCTTCTGAGCAAAACGCTCGACTAAATGCATGAGGAGTTTGGACGCTAAATTGCTAAATCCACCAACACACTGAGCAAATATTCAGCCGGACTGCTTCTATTTGTCTCACTGATCAGAAAACGCCCATGCTTTTAGTTCAATCCAGCTGCTGCGTTTCAGGGTTCTTTTTGTGAGTAGTGCTTACGGGGAAAGCGCAGCAGGCTTGAGAAGCACTCTGTACCTCAGGTTAATGTTCTCTATTAATGGACACAGGAGAACTGATGTGCAGGACGCCATTAATTAGCTTCTGGTCCATTTCTCACTCATACTCGTAGCCTGAAATCATTCGTCATCCCTGCCTCTCTCTCATGCTTCTCTGCTCACATAAATACACAAAAACACCCTGAAAAACGCTATAAATAGGGAAGTAATCTTTTTTTTTTTTGGTCTTCCTTTCATTTGACATTTTATGATGTTACACTTGGTGTGGTAGAAGGTGTTATAAACTCCACTGTGGTACCAGGCTCTCTGCGGGCCAATTAAAAATATGGATCCTCAAGAGCCTGAGAGGGATACAACTGTGTGCTCCAGTCCTCTCACTAGGCTCCTTTTTGCATTTCTGCAAAACTTATTTAATTTTTGTTTTACTTTTCCTGAAATCTTAGAGTACTTACCTAAAATATAATAAATGCAAAAAGAAAGAAAAGCAAATGGTGGTAATATGGAAATAATCGAATGAAATTCTTATTTTATACATTTTTATTATTAATTTTACAAAACATGTGGAAATGACATAATATTTTAGCCTAATTCACATCTTCACACATTATGTTATATCAAACCAATTGTCCTAAAATGTCTCTCTGCCCTGTTGAAAATTAAAAAATCTTAAAAATTCTCTAAATCAGCATATATATATATATATATTTCAAACCTAGATGAGATTATCAGTCAATCCAGGTGGGTAATATAACCGATAGTAATAATAAATATTTAGATGCTTTTGTTTGAGCCAGTCAGTTGTGAATGTGATCTTTATCTATAGATGGCAGTGTGTACCAAACACTGTCAAGATTTGTATCAGTCCTGCCAGGATACACACACAGAATAAAATTCTGACTCACTCTGACTGACAGTACATTGGAAATGTATTCATCAGATGAATACACAAAATGTTAAACTAAACTTAAACTAAAAATCGTCATATAAGGCCCGATTTAGTACTTTCATCTTTCAGCGTAATTACACCTGCAGTTCTTTTTGGTTTTGTCTCTAACAACCTGACACATCTAAAGACCAGATATCTTTTCTCATTCTTCTACGTAAAGCTATTGCTAAAGTTCAGTCAGATTAGATGGAGAGTGTCTATAAACACCAGTTGTCCAGTCAAGTTGCAGATTTTAAATTAAATTTGGGTCTGGACATTGTCTTTTGCCTCTAACAAGTTCCTGTGTTTAGTTACATTAATTTTCTGTTTACTTTCCCTGCTCTTGCTAAAGAAAAGCATTCCCACAGCACAACTCTGCCGATAGCATGAATCCAGCTGGGGATGCTGTGTTTGGACAGATACAGTATGTTGGTTTTCCACCATACCTAATGTTATCCATGTAGATGAAATAGTTACATTTTAGTTCCCCCTGACCAGAGCAACTTCCTACCACATGATTAGTGGGAAATTTAAACTTCCTTTTGCTTTCAAGAAAACCTTTTTTTCTTACCAAAAAGAATTACAGATTTACAGAATGCATGACTAAGATACCTTCTTAACTGGGGATGTGTGGTATATTGGCATTAACATTGACTGATGTTGGAAAATGTATATATCCTTATTGGTCTTGACCAATAATATTTCCATCTTGTTGGCGTTTGTGGGTTTTTTTTATATTTGTTTGGGTTTGTGGCCATTGTAGTGATGCAGCTGGACTGTGGAGTGTATAAATGCAGTAAAGAGCCATTGTCAATAGATTGGTCTTTTTTTTAGTGTGTCGAAAGGGCAGGAAAATAAGTCTTAATATCGGTGATTGAGGGTGTCTGTACATCCTTAAAAAGTCTTAAATACATGTATTTAAATTAAGGCATTAAAATGTCTTAAACTAATTTAAAATTTTTAAATTGGCCTTAAATGCGTTAATTGCAGGTTTTAAATTACCTGTGACCTGCGACTACTAATGACTTGTACACATAAGGAGTCACTAATCAATGGCAGTATCCCTGCCAATTTTGTGGTGGCAGGACTATTTAATCTCGTACTTTCCACTTAGTTTTTTTTTTTTTTTAATTGCAGGTCTTTGCGTGCAACTCAAACCTTCGTCTGACAGAAGACATTTTCAATACGTTATGTGACTCGAGGCTATTGAAACTACCAGTATTTAGCTGCTAGCTTGATTTTTTGCGTCTATTATGGGTAAGTGCAAATTTATCGCTGATTGACTGAACGACGTTCGTATTCACCACTGGCTCACTGCTGTTGCCAATCCAAGCACTGCTACGTACATTCTGCGCACAAAAGCTTGGCACTGCGGGGGTTAAGACTGTAGAGATACATATGCAGTGAGTAGCACAAAGCTGCTACCAAGAGCTACAAACAGATCCCGGAAATGTCACAGTTTTGCTCCCCTGAAAGCGATCACTCCCACTGCTACTGCTCACACTGATCTAAGAGCAGCATTTGGTGCGACACAAACTCTGAAGTCGGATGTTTAGTGGATTTTAAACTTGGTGGTAAAGCATCAGTCATAGCTACTGAGGTATTTTAATGTAACAAAGTTACAATAGAGGAAAATGCAGCAGAGAAGGACGAAAAAAGAAAAGCAGTAGAGAATAGAACCAAAGAGAGAATAGAGAGCCATAGATGCAGCTATGATAAGGAAAAACATTAAAAGGAGCAATCTTTAAAATGTATTAAATTTGAGTTGGTGAAACCTGTAGGATAACGGCAATATTAATATCGGATATCGATATTGGCCCAAATTTAAATATCAGTCCATCCCTACTGTTTACAGACTCTAACCTCAGACCTTCTTATGAATACAAGTCCCACTTTTCAGGTTTTTAATTGTGACATAAATTTAGAAAACCATGTGTAATTTTCCCTTCACGATTAATTACATTATATCAAATTTAGAATCCTTCCACTGAGCTATGAATTGTTCATTAAGCGCAGCCTCTCAAGTGTTTTGTCTGTTTTTGCAGGGAGCAGATTTTCCGTCAGTCCACAGAGCTGGTGTTCAGAGCCTATGGAGAGGTTTACACGGCTCTGACCAGCCCGGCTAATGCCTACAAGGACCCAGAGAACCTGGTACCCAGATCACCTCAGCAGGTCCAGACCTTGCTGTCTTGAGAAACCTTTATTCGCCTCGTCTGCTTCAAAGACTGCACACAAAAGAGGCATGCCATCTGTATAGCGTAATGACCTAATGTGAATAACAGAAACGGGGTGGGTGCAGCTCCTGCGAAATCAATGACGTCAGAGAGATGTGCCAGTATATAAAGCTTTATGTGTGTTTGGAATTAAAACTTCACATGCGAGTCTTGTAACCATTTGTTCTGTGGCTCCTTTGTCTTTTTATATCCTTTAGGCATTTTTGTATTTTATAATTGCAGAAAACAACAAGAGCTTTTTATATATTTGGAAAGCTGAGCTCTACTTAAAACAAATGAAAACACTCAAGTGTGAGACTTTTATTGTTTTCCACACATAGAAGCGGTCAGGAAGAATTTAACAACAATGCCAAGAAGAACTTCTGAGGCTTCACTGCAAACATGAAGTTGACTTTAACATAAACATGTTTGAGATGTATGATGAAATTCAAACTTTCCTAACCTAACTATCTGGGGTGGGCTTTAGATAAAAGTCCTAAACCAATAAACATAAACTTAGTGTTTCTGACCTTTTATACACACTAATGTGACATTGAAACATGAATAGTTTAATTCACTTCTAATTTCTGAAGATAACAAGGAGCTCGTTTCCCTTTGATATTGAGTTTTTCTGGCTTCATGAATAAAGCATGTTTGACGTCTAAATGCAACGTTTCGTGCTTTGCAAAACTATTCACTCCCCTTCAGCATTTTCATAACAGAAATTGTTAAAGTACTTTTTAGAACCTTACAACCAGAGGTGAGGGGATCGATCAAAAATATCAATACCAAGTTGGTATCTATATAGAGTTGATTCTAGCGTGGCCAAAAAGTTCAAAACATTTTGGTCTCTTCTGATGGAATCTCCTCAATCAGCATGTTTGCTGTGTCTTCTTCACAACTTCATGCTTTGGTTCTCTCTGCTGATGGTATAAACAAATTGCATTGGCCCGACTCTCAAGAAGAGATAATCAGCCTCTCTGTTGTTGATCTACTAGGCCCAAATAAAGCCCAGCCTTTATTGCTGATATAAATAGCTTCTAGATTTAGGAAGTACAGTTCATCCCTGTTATGTTTTTAATCTCTTAACAATAAACCTAATTGTCGCTTCTGGCACTGTCTCGCAATATAGCATTATAGATCTAACACGAGCCAGCCAATATAATCTCTAATAAAGCAGCAGTGAAATGGTAAAGATAAGTGAATATTGATTCAATGTTCTGCTGTTGCTCTCAGCTCTGAGAGGCAGCGTTTCATTTTTGCTATCTGACATCAGGGTTCATGGCAGCCAGCCCAAACCTGGCAGCACTTTCTGCGCAGAGTCCCAGGATTTCCCCCAGCTCACCGGATATTCCTCGGATATCATTGGCCGGGACATCGAGTACTGGGAATAAATGGAATACCACAAAGTTCAGCATCTGGACAGCGTTGTTAAACCCTTTAAATAGTAGGCGCTCTCTCTTTTTTCCCAGTTCTGCTTGACTGTGGCTGGACAAAAACAGAGAGCCAGAGTCAGTTTGCTCCACAGTCCCTGTCAGAAAGTGGGATGGAGTTTTAAAAGTAGGAGTATTTTAATAACGATCCACTTTATGAGTAATAGCACACCCACTCAGTCACAGATGTGTTCTGGGTTCAGAGTGTGGGATCTTTGTCCTCTCAACGACTTTATTAAGCAGTTGGCAGAATTGATGGAGTCTCCAGAAAGAAGTAGGTAGTTGTGAGCACAGCGAACATTCATCCCATCATCCGCTCCATATGACACCAGTTACCGAGCTTTTGCCTGCCAGAGCATGAAACCAGCAGGAGCCCTGGTTAAAGGATAATACCGCCATTTTGGGGTTTCTTTCTCCCTTTCTCACTTGTCCCTGCGCTGCAAAAGTACTGATATACATTTAACTTTTTCCACGTTTTGATACATTACAACCCAACACTGCTAAAGGCGAAAAAACTATTTGATTATTAAGATTTTATGTTGTCCAACAGTGGTGTTGAATTGTGAATGAGAAAGGAAATGATTCATGAATTTTGACATTTCTTTTATAGATACAAATCTAAAAAGTGTGGCATGCATTTGTATTCAGCCCCCCTGACGCATTTCTTAACAAGCCATCTTCTTTTTACTGGAATTCTTTGTGTAATATCTCAGCCACAGATTGGAAAGAGTATCATGGATGTCATTTTCCAAAAATATACCACAATTCCTCAAAAGGATTTAGATCTATTCAGAATAATTTTGTAGATTTTTCTTTTGCAGCCCCTAACATTTCTTGTTCCAGGGTTATTCTGGTTTTTGCTTTGTCCAGCTCTGACCAGCTTCCCTTTCCCTGCTGAAAAAAGCATCATGCCATGCTAATTTTTAGCTGTTGGGTTTGCATTTATGTCAAGTGTTTGCACTATCTTGATTGGCAGCACTAAGACCCTCCTCCTGGCTCTGATTAGATGTTTTTGGGAACGGTGTGTTTCTGCAGATGGCAGTAATGCCAAAGGGAGAAGGCAGAGGAGCTAGATTTCTTTCACAGATTATCTGTCTCATATTACACTGTCAAGATGTAGAGACAGCTTAACAAATATGGAAAAATATTTTTTATTAAAGTTACGTGTTGCGGCATTAAATGGCTTAAAGCAAATTATGCATGCCACACTTTTAAGATTTGTGTTTGTAAAAAACAAAAAAAGTTGAAAAAACAGGGTTTTTTATTTATTTACTTCAATAGATGCTACTTTAAAGTTTCAAATCAAATCAAATTTTATTTGTATAGCACATTTCAGCAGCAAGGCATTTCAAAGTGCTTTACATCATAAACACAGAAAATAAAAAGTCATGCAACATAGAATCAACAATCAAAACATTACATGAAGTCAAGTGCCATCATTAAATTCATAAAAGGTAAAACTCTAAACAGGTGGGTTTTTAGTCGAGATTTAATGGAAGTCAGTGTTTCAGCTGTTTTACAGTTTTCTGGACGTTTGTTCCAGATATGTGGTGCACAGAAGCTGAATGCTGCTTCTCCTCTTTTAGTTCTGGTTCTGAGGTTGCAGAGCAGACCAGAACTAGAAGACCTGAAGGGTCTGGTAGGTTGATACAACAACAGATCTTGAATGTCTTGTGGTGCTAAGCCGTTCGGTGATTTCTAAACTAACAACAGTATTTTAAAGTCTATTCTTTGAGCTACAGGGAGCCACTGTAGGGACTTTAAAACTGGTGTTATGTGCTCTATCTTCCTGGTTTTAGTTTGTGGTTTAAACAAGAGAACTTTTAAAAAAGTTCAAGAGGTGTTGCAAGGTTCAATTTAAAAGTCTCAGGCTAAAGCTGTTTTCCTGTTTCCCTCAGCTGAGGGAAATCACTAAAGAAATCACATCATGGTGCGTGCGTCACTTTTATAATTAAATTATCTTTTTACAAGTAGTTGTCTTACATAAGTGTTAGTTTTGTCTCAGCATAGTAATGTCACGGTGCTCTAAAGAAAAATTGTAACCTATTTACAAAAAAATTAATTCAGTGTAAATACTGGAAGCTTTATTCTTGCTTTGGGTTTAAATTTAGATGATATATTTAGGCTGAAAAGTTAAAGATGTATCAGTGGGACAGAAAAGAAAATAAACTTGTCCCAACAGGTAGTTTTGTCTATCAGTGAGACCACATTTTCAAGGGAAAAGGGCTTCCGTTTTGCAGCTCTAATCTTCTCACACAGATAACCTTCTATCCAAGAGGAAGCTGTTAGGAAATCAATTACGAAATGATGGACTTTGTGACACTAAATATTCAAGTCAGCACAGCGATGTGCACAGTGTTAATGTATCATCTGTTCTGATGAGGCTGTTTGTGTCACAAACTGTCCCGTATCACCACTGCCTCGTGTCCACGTTCTTCTGGTAAACTTTGGACACAAGCTTTCAGCCCGAGAGGGCGGTTTAAACACCCAGATCTAATTTATCAGTCCTTGGACAGAACATGGGTCTCTTTCAGTTCTTGGAAAATGTTTTGTTTCTCAACTTCATGATCCCATACAAATTCTTGCTTTTGAACTAGACCAAAAACCATGTGTTTAATATGGTTCCACTGGCAGCTTATTTTACTTATAAATAGTACTTTTTCATCAATACTTGACACATTACTGCCAGACCTGTGGAATCAATCATTAACAAGAACCTGTCTGACAACATCAAGTAGGCTAAAAGAACTTGAAAACCATCAAATCTTTCCCCAATTTAAAGAAATTTATTGACATCTATTACTCTTAAAGGGTTGCAAAAGCCATTTGGGATTGTCATACACTCATCTAGTATATCACAATAAAACCCTTCATATTAATATCCAAAGCACTACTGACTCATTCATGATTCAGCACTAAGAAAGAGATTAGAGGAAAGATTTAACCAATGAGAAAATTCCAAGACCAAACATTGGTCTTCTTTGGAAAATATCTCATGTAAAACTAATATTCCATTTTATAAAAGCAACATCATATTGACAGTAATATGATGGTCTGAACATTTCCAAACAAAACTGATGAATTCAGAATTCACCATGAAATTTGCTGTCTGGCAGAAAATCCAGAAAGAAAATATTTGGCCATCAGTTTGCTCCATTTATTTTTCTAACTTGGAACTTGGAGCTTAGAGTGGGGAAACACTCTAGTTGAGATGCATTTGGAGTGGCCTAGCTAAAGTCTGGACCTAGGTGCAATTTAAATGCTTTGGTATGAGCTTAAACCAAGACTTCATAATAAAAATATCACAATATTGCTAAATTAAAACAACTCTACATACAAAACTGGACTGAAGGTTTACCACAGCGGTTTAAAAGACTCATTGCCAGTTATCAGAAAAACCCTAATATATGAAATTATCATTTAAAAACTGCATTTGATATTTAATCAAGATAATTTTGTCTTCTATTAAAATTTATTTGATAATTTGAAGCATGTATGTATGACAAACAAGCACACAAAAACAAGAAATCTAAGGGGAAAACACTCTTTCACAGCACACAACTTCCAGGGGTTGTCCATTTCACTATGGAGCTGAATTACTTTGTATTTTTTTCTCTCCTTCTCCTTTGTTATTCTGAGAGGTTACCTTATGTCAAAGCTCCCTCTCTTCAGAGGCTATTATGTAATTTGTCTATTAGCACAGGAAGGGGAGCACAGTGAAGTACTGACTGAAACAGGAGTACTCCGTAATTAATTTTCCCTTCTGATTGTCTGCTGTTCCCATCGCCCCACTCTGCCATTCATTCACTCCACTCAACCATAATACAGCTTTCAATGCTTCAAAGCTGCCTCCAAAGTCACCACTTGCCACTTGTGATTTTGACACATAAGACGCCGTTATTAATGCACATCCATCTGGCTGTGCTATTGACAGGCCTGCACACCCTGGCTGACCAGATGCACGTCCAGGTGGCCTGATAAACAGAGCACATTGGAGCTGCTAACAGCTCAGTGTTTGGATAGTTGTGGGATGAGAGGAGAAAGCAGAGCTGACTGGCTCTTTCCAGCCAAAAATTAGCCAATGACGATGCTGTTTTTCCCGCACACTGTTGGAAAAAAAGGTCGGACCCCCTGATGGTGCCCCAGAATGCTTGTACACTATTGCGTGTGGTTGTGATACTTCATTGTGTAAGCTTTTTTCCTCCCAGCAGAAACATGTTTGCTTTTGCTGGTATGAACACTTTGTACTGAGTGCTGATTGCACACACACTTGTTTAGAAATTTCCAAATTCTGTCATTAATGACCACATTTTTCCTGGTGTTTGAAAATCTTCACTTTTGTATTGTCATTCCTGATAATTAAATGGGGTGTTAAACTAGAGCAAATTCCAACTCAAGTTTTCCAAACTCATGAAGCTCTGAGACAGACAGAGACCTTTTCACACTCAGAATCGAGAACAAGAACATTCAACAAATTTGCCGTGACTAATGCATCTGTGAGCAATCCGATACTGTCAATCATTACTCACACAGTGAACACTGTCTTCGATCTCGCTGGCCTACATGTTGCTTTGCCTTGGCTTTCTTCAAAGCTCGGTCCTGTGACTCTCATCCCGAAGCAAAACAACTGGGCCGAGTTGTGTTTATGTTTGCGTGGAAAAAGGAAGAAAGACGGCGATTATACGAGCAGGGGTGATGTGGCCACTGGGGTCACGGCTGCAGACCCGGAGACCCCACTTTCATATTCCCCCTTCCACTCTGGGATGGTAAACAAACGGGACCATCAGAGCACGCTCTGGCTGCATCTAACACACCTGTTGAATTGTTGCTACACATCCCTGGATGGTGATCCAACAGTCACCAGTCTCAAGTGGCATCATCCTGCCTGATACCAAAGATTCTCTACGGTGTAGAATAAAACTCTTTGTTGTTCCACTGTGGGGAAATTCCAGAGCAACAGCAGCAAAGTGACAGGCAGTCGAAGCATTTAGTTTCATACAAAGAAGATAATATATAAAAACACAATTGAAAACAACAGACACTACAGTTTTTATTACAACAGTTAATAAAAACAGTGTACTCCAATAAAAAGTAATATCCAACTGAGTAGAAGCACAAAATGTGCGTGATTTGGGCATTAAAAACAACAGACTATTTACAAAAAGTAACAATAAAATCATGCAAACAACAGCAGGGATGTACACACATTAAGTTTGTTGGGAGCAGTGATGGTTATAAAGTCTGGTTTGGAGGAAGGATCTTCCATAATGCTTCTTTGTACATTTAGGATGTAGCAGTCTGTCACTGAAGGAGCTCTCCAGTTCAGCAACAGTCATGCAGGGGGTGGGAGACATTGCCCAACAGTGATCTTATTTTAGCCAGAGTCCTTCTGTCTCCTTCCACCTTCACTGAGTCGAGACGGCATCTTAGAACAGAGTTGGCCTTCAAGATGTGCTTATCTAACTGCTTCCTCTCAGCAGTAGATAAGCTGCTGCTCCAACATAGTACACAATAGAAGATGGCTGAGTGCTTCCTGCATGCCAAGGCTACATTCACCCAGCCTTCTCATCTCGCTTGAAAAAAATCAATTCAGATTTTTTGCTGAAATCTGCTTTTTTTTATTGCTTGGTCGTTCTTAATACTAATTAAACCCGACCGCAGGGAGACATGTGTGAACGGCTTACATCCCAAATGCGACCCACATGTGCAGAAGAATGTTAACATCACACATCCATGTTCCATTTACAGCAGTAATAATTAATGGAACCATTAAATGACATAAAAGCCGGATAAAATGCGACATGACCATTCAGACTACAGACACTTTGAAATCAATCAAATATGTATTCGAATTAATACCACATAGTGCAGAGATTGGATTTTTTGGGGGAGGGAAAGATCTGAATTAGGCCGTTCAGACTGCAGTGAAAGAGCTGAATATAGGTCACATATGGGCAAAAAAACTGATACGGATTTCATTTCCCTGCTTTTCGAACACAATGGTTGTTTTTCTGGAAGGTGACACAAGTCTTTTGAACCCTTAAAAGGTTTTCTTCCAGGATAAATATGCATTTAGTTCCTTTTATCTTCTCATCAACTCTGACCAACTCTGTTAGTTTTGTCACAGTTTTCTCAGGTGAGCATTATAACCACTCTAAAATATGTTGGTTTATGTCCATGTGCTTCATCAGCGTCACTTGGTAAATTGTAGATGGTTAATATCTGCTGCTATAGCCCGTCTACAGGTAGGGGAACTGATAATTCCACAGAACCTTACTTCACTGACTTAAGACAAGAATGTTTTTGGAGAATTTTGTGCCAAACCACAAAAATCTTATCACTCTAGGCCTAAGTTTGAGTTCGCCATGGGTCTCATCCTTTACCCTCTGCACCATTTTAAGCCATCTCTATTTTTGTAATAAAGTCAAACTAAACCCTCACAATCTTGCATCCGTCTACAGTATAGAAACATGCTCAAGCAACAGTTCTCATTAGAGAGGCAGTTACTAAATAACCCAAAGCCACAGCCCTTTACTCACCTTTCCCCTAATAGCCCTTCACCTTTGGAACCACGTGAACCGAGCCTGTGTGCTGACTCCCTACAGTGTGCGCTCAAACACTCTCACACACTCAAAGAGCTTAGCAAGGGATAGAATCTGAGCACCACATACTAACCCCACAACCTCATGCAGATCTTTTTTTTTTCAGTGCATAACAAGATAAATGACCTAAAGGTTAAATATGTTATTTTTACAGTCTTATCCCCTAACTAAATGAATACAGTTATTTCATCTTAAGTTTCAGCTTAGATGTCACTCAGTGCATATGACTCACCGTTAACTTTTCTGCTGCTAACGTTTAAAAATTCTTGTTCACACCTTTTTTAAGCACTGACAGCACCAAGCTGTCATCTTCTACTGGGCTCAGGACTGTGCTCACAGGTCGTATGTTGGCAGTGGCAGAAGTCCATCCTTCTGTGGCTTTTACCAAGTGACAGGTGGAATCTCAGCAGTTACTTCCATTTCCTTTTAATATTAAATAGGACAATTTATTGACGGGACAAGTATTTGTTTAAGCAGTCCACAAAAACTGAGCATTACGAAAGAGTAGTTCACTGAAGTTTTTTGGTCCACATGTTAAGCCTACGTGTTGTTAAAAATAAACATTAAATAATGCACCATCATCATGATGAAACAGTTTTGGCAGCATCCTGCTTGGAGCTGCATTCTCCAGCCGACATTCCAAACTAGTGGAATGCCAGCCGGAGAGTTTGTTTGCTAATCGTTGCAGGGGTTTGCAACAATTAGCAAACACCTGGTGGAACAGTGCATCATCATACAAACTACGTCTCAGTCCAACACTCCTAAGAAAGATTGTATAATGAGAATAATGAGATGCATTGTTGTGATGACGTGCTGAAGGTCAAGTGTCGGAAAGAGCAGGAGCTTCTTAAAGAGACAGAGGCAGATTTCCAGGCATTGAGTGGCGATATCAAATTTCTTTTAACTTATGTTTGATATAAACAGCTTTCTTAAAACTACAGAACCTAACAGTTATTTGATTCTGCTATAAAATTGTACAAGATGCCTGGAAAGTACATAATATCCTGCTGTTTAAGCTAAATTCTTGAAGAAAACCTGTTTGGACCTGCAGTCAGTCCAGACCTAAATCCAATTGAGAAGCTGAAGGCAACAAGTGAACATTTTTGCCTATCCAATTTATATGAGCTTGAGCTATTTCACAAAGAACAATAAGCACAAATTTCAGTTTGTCTTTTAGTATGCAAAACTGATACACATACTCCACAAACTTGAAGTTGTGATTGCAACAAAAGCTGTTTTTTCAAAGTCCGATGTAAAACGAACTCATGTGAAACATTTTATTTTTTTATTTGAACTACCACATATCCTTTTCTCTCCAAGTCTTGTTACTTTGTGTCAATCATCTCATAAATTCCAGTTATGTACATTAAGGTCTGTGGATGTGACGTGATAAAATGTGAAAAAATTCAACGTCTATAATAAATGCTTTTGCGAGACTGTGCAGATGACCAAACATCACAACTAAAAAAGGTCAACAAGTCTGATCATGTCTCCAGTGCATTGCTAGATAATGGTTCCTTATTTGACATCAATGTCTTTTAAACCAACAGTTTTTTTTTTTGTTTTTTGGGGGGGGGTTTTCACTTCACTTCACATGATAAGAAATGCACAGCTGAAATCTGAGGATCTAAAACTACAGTTGCACAAGAGCGGTTGAAAAATATTTGTGTGGGAATGTGTGTCAGCAAAAAGCCACTCCTTCCCATTGTAGTGTCTGAATGAGCAAGATGCCGTTGGAAAACATGAGTCACCAGACCTACAACTCACAGCAATAATATTTAGCATGAATAGGGAATTTGGAGCAGTTTGCCGAAGGTAGATTGGTGATTAGTGGCTTTTTACGCAGACTGGGTGTGGCCGCCCATGACAAAAACTGTTGCCCTGACATCATTAATCCACTCCAACGCACGCATTCTACGCATGAGCCTAGTAAAAAGTGAAGCCCAAACTGAAAGATGGTGCAACTATAATTTAGGAGCAGAACCAGAATGATCTGGATCAGCCACACTAAGAACATTACCCTCTTTTACGTACGTCTACGTACCAATGACATATCAAAGGTTGATTTTAGTCATACACTCTAGCACGGATTATTTACAAAAAAATGCGTTGATAATCGCCCTGATCTGATACTCTGGATTGGATTGTTACATTCCTTTGATGCATGACCCAGATTTTTTGTGTGTTTTTGGCAATCATATTGCTACAGTTACTGGCTGTGACAAAGCTGGTTATGTAAATGTTTTTAAACCCGGTTTTAACCGTAGCATACCATGTATGATCTGCATTTCAGCTGCTCTTCCTAGTGTGATTCAACAATGATTTTATGATAAAATGCTTTCAAAACTGTAATTTCTTGAATATAAGCAAAAAGCATGCCATCTTGTTTTATTTTGGGGACAAAAAATATTTATTTTTCACAGGCTATGTTAGATACACAAACATTCGCACACATTAAAGTGAGTAATCATCATTCATATTTACAAATTTGTCTGTGAATCATGGCTGAATTGAGGTTGAAGCTCAAGCTCACGGTGTTGACTCAGAAAATGAATCACGGAACCTGCAGCGGGCCCAGATCCTCCGAGCAGCTGTCCCAAC
The DNA here is from genome assembly GCA_903066825.1 of Alfaro cultratus. NCBI lineage: Eukaryota > Metazoa > Chordata > Actinopteri > Cyprinodontiformes > Poeciliidae > Alfaro > Alfaro cultratus. The sequence continues at coordinate 25,156 of CAEFZX010018257.1, forward strand.
AAACCGGGTGCCGGGGCCTGGTCCACTACGGGTCGTGTTTTCACGACGGGGTGGGATGAATGTTGGAGGGTCACTTTCAAATCATGGAAGCAGATCAAATCCGCACAAAGAAAAACAACCTCTGGTGTTTAACCTGAGTGCACAGGAGCAAAAGAAAGGGTGTTATTCCTGAATGGCTGCCTTGGTGATTGAACTCTCCAGCTATTTCCTCCCATTCATGCGTGGAAAGGTCCTGACTTTCTCCTAAGTGGTAACTTGGCTCTAACATATGATTTTCTCCAGATTCATCCAAATGTAGGAAGCTTTGTTTGACCTTAAAAAGGAAATCGCAGCAGGAAGTCAGATAAAATTTAAGAATAAAGGATTAGACTTTCACAAAGCACTTTCCCGCATCTGATTTATGAGCATTTGAGATGTGTTTGACTTTGTTTGGTTCTTTTAAGGCTGACAGCCAAAATATCACAAACATCTGTTTTTAGAAGCTTTGTGAAGCCTGCCTCTCAGTTTATGGAGGGCGCACAGAATGTCCTCATCCAGGTTTAACATTTTTTATACTCATATGTGACAAAAACTCAACGTTTGTGACAGCGTGAGTGAAAATGTTTGAAAAAATGAAAGAGTTTTGAAATATAGTTGTCGTGGCGACAGTGTGTGATCTTAGCTTGATGTTCTCATTCGTGGGTGGCCCAGATATGTGAGTCACAGAAAAAAAGACCACTCACTTAGCATCTGCTGTCACGATATGAGAGGCTGTAAACTCTGTATTTTTTTTCCCTTTTTGTTCCCCAATAAGAGGCCATATGGTGGAGCCCTCTTTCAGCCGGTGCAACCCTCAAACTCCGCTGTCTGGACTCGTTTTGTCCAAGTTCAGCTGGAAGATGAGCAAAGACTGAGTCAGGGCCCAACACATGCTGCATTTTTTTTCTTGAAGATAATCAACTTCCTACGTAGGCATGTATCATGTTATTTTTTTCTGTACTTGGATGGATAGTGTCAAAAGAAGCACAGTGGAAACATTTGCTTTTCCTCAAAGGAACTTGGATAAGACAATTATCTAGTTAACTGAGCCATAATATCATGTTTTTATAAATAATTATCTTTACATTCCTGAGTAAAAATTCAAATGCAGACCAGGTGTTGGTCTTCTTTCTGATAGTTTTGTCAGCTAAAATGTTTATTTGTTGTTCTAAACATATGAATGATTTTATTGACTTTTTTTCATTCCTCTCTAAGGAAACTTAATCTATACTTAATCAGAATCTTAAGAAAAATTTTAGCTTAACCTAGCAACTTGTAGGACATCCAGTAGATACTTCTGAGTTAGCAACTGAAATGCTTATGGCTATCCTTGTGATAGAGCTGCACAAAGAGCAGCTGAAAGATATAAAATTTTTCATAGAATTTTACAACAATCTCCAAAAGCTCATTCCATGTTCTCATGGCGTTCACTCTCACTTCAAACAGTCAGGAGCACAACAAACTAAACAGCTGAGATTTAAACAGATCAAGCTTCTTTCAAAATGCCAAAGAACTGCGTTGTGGAGTTGTCCTTTTTAATCCTCACCAGAAATTGCATTTTGTTTTTATTACACACTGTTTTATATAAAATTTTATGGACATTTTTGGAGTTTTCTTTTTATTTATTTATATTTATTTATATAACTGGAAAAAGTCTTTATTGCTACAATTAAGAGCAAATATCCACATGTTCAAATATATTAGAAAAACACAGGATTTTATGGGTGTCATAATTCATTTCTCATGTCTCTACAGCGCACTGTTTTCAGTGACGAAAAGTTTAAACTTTTAAGATGACACGGGTCAAAAGTAAAATTTGAAGATGCTAATCTAAAGATTGGGTTGAAAAGTTGTGAATCAAATCAAGCCTAATTTTAAACAGTGTTTTTTTAAGACAAAATTTGTATTGGATTTGTCAACTAAAAAAGTCTGTTTTAAGTAAAAATACATTTTGGGCCAATTAGAAGCATAGACTGGTAAAACCAGTAAGTGACCAGAGTAATTAAATAAATACTATAGGTTGGTGATTAAGTGACTTTCAAACACCTAGGAGCTAAAAATCTTTCAAAGGAACTTGGATTTTTTCAAGTTGTGGTTCTTCTCTCTTTTTCCAATCCCAAAATGTGAAGCCAGTGTTTTACAAGCACATGTCAGCAAACAAAACCAGCCTGTCTCCCAAACTGGCAATTCAACCAGCTAGAACAACTTATTTATAGAGGCCTATAAATAAGTTGTTCTTATTTATAAGAACAACTTATTTCTTATAAATAAGAAATAAGTTATTTCAACATGTTGGATCAACATTTGATCCAACATGTTGGATCAAATGTTGATCCAACATTTGAGATAGTTGGATCAAATGTTGGAAATTTCCTTATTCCAACATTCTTAGAACTTATTTAATTTAATATTTTTGGCTAGTTTAGGGATATAAATCTGTTTATTAAAACAAACTGTGAAAAAGCGGTTATTGCAGAAATTCACTTGCTTTAGTCAGATGTAATAAATTTCTCTACAAATTCATCAAAGAATGCATTCAGAAAAAAGAAACATGCTTTGAGGCCTTTTATCCTCTGTTCTGTGAAATATCTGTGGCTCTAACAAGCTCAGGGAGTGAAAAGAAGGGAGCCCTGTAGCCTTTCCACCTGCTTACTGGCACAAGCACCTCAGGGAGCAGGTTTGGATTACAACTTGCCTTAAGCGCTCCAACCCCATGAGACATCAGGCCACAGAAAGCCTTGTCCAGACTTGCCAGTGTACAGTAGGCTTGAATCCCACCCTACAAGTCAGGCCTGTTTTCCTGTCTAGCCTGCAGCTTTATGTGGGATAATTAGCCAACTCTCAAGGATGGGTGAACCATTGGATTAAGTGTAACACCTGAGCCTCTGCAGTAAAGGGTGTCCTTGTGGCAGTGTGAAAAACCAGTTTAACGTCTGTATGAAACCGCTTCAAAGTTTCTTTTTGCTTTTTCTCGACATATTGTAAACAGATTTATTATGTTAAAGAAAAAAAGAACTCTTGGAACCAAGTCAAATTAAACAATTTGCCTACATTTTCTTTGTGTAGACATTATAGATATTTTTGTTATTCATATTTTATTCATAGTCGTTTTTAGTAGTGTCATATTTGCAGCTGTTGTTGAAATGGTCTAAGTTTTACAACTAAAACACATGCAAAGTTGATAAATTCCAACCAATGAATTACAAATAGTTATTAATCTCAAAGCAATTTTTATTTTTTTCTCTAAATCACATGAGTGATTTATTTAATTACACAAATAATTTGGTCTTTTTCATTCTGTTTCACAGTGGGAATCTTAAATCTCAAAATATGTTCATATTTTATTGAACAAATGGAGTTTAGATATTCTGTACAACAAAAATCTGCAAATACACCTATATTCCATAAATTATTTGCTGTTATGTTCCGCTGAAAAATCTGCAAAACTATTTACCTTGTTAAGTAGTTAATTTCTGATCCACTCCAAAATTCCTTTTTCGCTATTTGGTTTGGTTATCTTAAGTAATTAACATTAATAAACGCAAAATTAACTTGGGATTCCTTGCACCCTAATGCTTTGGTCCTTATGATTGCTGATAATCCCAAAAGTGGAGTATCATATGAAGGCTTGTGAATGCAGTGGGTGTAAATCTCAATTAAATCACAACAAAAAACCTGAGAGCCTCCTTAAAATAATAGAGTTGTCCTGCCTAAGATTTCAAAATCCCTGTGATCCAGTTTATTGTGTTGCACTGCATCTACCTAGAAGCCATGCACAATCCTTTGGGGACTATGAATATGTGTCATACATATTGTAAGCATCTCCTAAATCCAACAGTAAGAGGCATTAGTGAACATTCCTGACAAATCCTTGCAGAGATCGCTGTAGCATGGCTGTGTTACAGGCAGCCCTGTGGGTATCAGCTGGGAAAACAACCAGTGACTGATAACAGATCAGACCCACATTCCCTCCAGAGCCGTGCTGAGGGGCAAAGCAGACCGCCGCTTTTCTCATGCACCGAGAGCCGCAAAGCTTCGCTGCAAGTGTGAGGCCTGCAGAGGCTGAGGGTTGGCGGCGTCTCACACAACTCCTCCGCTTTGATACACATCTCATGTTGCGACCAGGTTGCATGCGGCCGTGTGAATGCCTTCGCAAGTGCTGAAAACAAAAACATACGTCTCACTGACTTCATTCAGAGTCGGTTTTAGGCAAGTCTGTTTCCAATAATGTGAGGAATGGTTTGGAACTGTAAAGCCCAGGTGCTGACAGACCTCCCTCCGAGCTGAGCAAGGCTCTGCTGGTCCATGCTGCGCAGGCCTGGCTGGGCCCTGCTGGACGGCTGAGTACAGGTTGCCCAGCAGGCTGTATTGTCTCAGCCTTCAGCCAGGGATGATAGATGGAGCTGGAAAGGCTCCCAGAGAGGGGGTGAACACGTGTGGCAAGCAGTGGCAGGTGGTGAGCGCTGACTTGACAGCAATTAAATGTACAAATCTTTGATTAAGCGCGGTGGAAGGCAGTCATTAGCGAGTCTGAATTGGCTCTTACACACAGGCTCAGCTTCAGCTTCCCTCAAGACACTCAAACACAGACACACATTTCTTATCTCAGCTCTGGCACTAATTTGTGACTAGAACTTATTGAACTGACACAGTCTTCATGTCAGTCTTATTCTTTTGATTCCTAACAGCAATAAACACAAAACAAAACAAAAAAGATCAATAAATTGAAAACAGAAATTGCTAATTAATTTAAATGTTGCTCTGGAAATACACGTCAAATTCAGTCTGCTCTGTGGATCTATGTATTTTCCATGCTGGTACCAATAAATGCACATAAAACTTACATATATCAAAGGCTAATTTTTAATATAACATGCACTTTTTTGGATTTTTCCAAGAAGCAGTACTTCAGAAAATAAAATAATTAAGAAAACACACACAAGCATGTAAACATTTCTGCAATATTGGTTTGGAACCTAAATCCTTTTTGCTGAAACTTCAGTTCTTACAACTTCTCTACTATCCATAAACAAAGTGCAGAAAACACTGCGAAAAGGTTTTTAACTTTTCTTTCATTGCTAACTTTCAAACAGGTAAAATAACAATTTTTGTTTCTGATGATGGTGCCATATTAGTTAAGATCTAAATCTCAAGATTTGTACATCCATAAACTCAATATCTCTCTTTCTATGTGACAGCTAAAGCTTTATCAGATTGATTTAAAAGCATCTGGCAGATTATGCTATTGATTCTCAGTTGTATTAAGCTCTCATCTTGGACTAGGTCATTATAACATTTGCTTTGGTCAAAAGAATTTCATTATATTCAGAGTAAGTGTAGGGCTAAGTCTAACTAGCTCCACCTGTCTTTCCATCTACTGAAAACCACATGAAGTAGCCACTACCATGTTTCATGGTGTAAAATTTTGTTTGTTTGGTTGACTTGTTCCTTTTGGAAGGTGCACCTTCAACCCTGTCTCAAGTCTCTTGGAGCCTCTTAACATGTTTTCTTCCAGAATATTCAGCTCCATCCATCTTCCCAATGAAACTTCCCAAAATTCCCATTAATGCAAATCTTTGTTTTCCGATAAACGTACTCTAGCTGCTGGGGGACGTCTGAACACAGTTGGTTGCTCAGGTTTCAATGGTAGCAGAGTAAAGTGGAATACAAATGAACTCCACACTTTTTTAAAGTTTTTCATTTACAGACTTTTAAATGAAAAAACAAAATGAAAAGCCTATTTATTTAAAGAACTCTTACTAGTCACTAAGTGAAACACGTTAGATAGATTAAATCCACACAGATGGATGCTTGTAAGCCTTTATTTGTTTAATTATGATTTTTTTTTACTTACAGCTAATAAAAGCATGATATTTAAAATAAGAATATTACGCCAATATTAGACCAATACTTTTAAAAAACAGAAAAACATGTTTAATGCCTTATTTAGAAAACAGTTCCCTGTACTTTTCTAAGACACGTTACTTGGAAGGATGTATGACTTTAGATAATGTCTCATATATTTAACAAGGCCCTTTAGAGTTGCCACAGTCTTCCTGAGGGACTAAGAGAGGTAATTGCTACCTCCTTCTCACCTCACTAATGAGCATAAGGTTATCTCTTACACCAAGGCTCTTCTGAAATATCTCACTGTCTGTATCCCATAATCCCATCGTCTAGGAAACACAGGAATTTTTATGTTGCTTTGCACCTGAGATTCCTCCTGTAAATTCTGTCAGTTCCCAGTTGCCACACAGGATTACTTAACATCTATCACATTTCAGTGTCAATTTCACACCCAATGTCTGCTACCTGTTATTCATATAAAAATGTTTGCTTAATATTGTTAATAGCACATGAAAAAAAAAATTACACTGCAAATGTTGTAGTGCTATCTCTGCATGTTTCATGGGAGTCTGTAACCGTGGAGATGTGAATGTTCTTCCTCCCTGTCAGAGCCAGGAGACACTGCAGCTCATCCCACAGGACCAAACTCACCCAGTGGTGAGCTAATCAAACAAGGACTTAACTGTTCCACACCTGTGAGAGGGTAAATCATCCCAAGTAAATGGTGTTCTATGTTATACAGAATACATTTTACTAGAATCATAAGTTTTTTTCAGTGCAATGAACTATTTCAGTTTAGCAGTTTATTTTATTAACACCAGATACAGAGGGAGACATAATGATAGCAATATGAATTCAACTTTTTGTCATATTTGTAAATGGTAGAAGATCAAAAAAGATTGATTTTACATCTAATAAAGCATTTCTGTGTTGATCTGGTAGTTCCCTCCAAAGCAGTGGCGGTTTCTGATACAGGCGACCAGGGCAACTGCCCAGGGCAGGGGGGGCGCCAAACAAGACAGGCCCGCCTTTGAGAAACTCCATGATTCCAACAAAAATCCCAGAGCCTTTGGAAAACAGCCATTCCCACAACTTTACACCAATATTGAGCTTATGCTTTTCCACTGATTCATCCTTTGTTTCATGTCACATACACTTGGATTGATTACTGCCAAAAAGCTCAATCGTAGTCTAGTCTGACTAGACCACATGGTTCAAGTTAAAAATCCACATGTTTGTGTTTGTGTTGGTAGGACTCAAATGATCTTTCTCCTGGCATGCTTAACAAACAACTGGTTGGAATGAAGATATTATCTAATGGTTGTTATGGAGACTCGGTGGCCTTAAGATGCAGTCTAATCAAACTTGGACTCTCAATTGTTCTAGTTTGTCCCAATTTTAGTATTTGTTAAAGTTTATAAATGCGTTCACTGACTGTTGATGCGGGCAAGTTGAGATCATCAGCAGTGATCATGCACCCACTTCCCGAAATATGGTTTATTTTCTGAGTGAATCCCTTTAGCTGGTCCAGAGGCTTTTTGACATGATTTATTTAAAATGTTCTTAACTGTTAGATCTTGGAGTATTTTATAAGATCATTTAACTTACAGTAATTGTGGAATTGTTAGTAATATGAACTTTTACATTTCAATCAACCTTTATATAAACTGTGACTGAACCAAAATTTGAGCTTAAGCATGTAATTCATATATAAACAAATATGTATTATGTTGTTTACTGTTTGATCATTGTACAGTATATGTTCACTATAGTTTTTGTTCTGGTCATTGTGTAAAATATATATGTTGTCAGGAGCAACAGATAGAAATGACCTCTGAGATTTATGATCTAACATAAATCATATTTTCCTTTGAGATTAATGCCCCCATTCATGGTTCTTGTTAAAATAAACAAACTGTTTATGTGATGGTGATTTTCCTTATGAAAATCTTTGCTTTGAGGGAGGTGAGACGTTGCTCGAACACCACTTCACGTCATCATATTAAGACACGTCATGACAAGCTGTCAATAGCATTTCCTGGGTCTTGTTTCATTTCCCCTTGTTTTGCTGCCCACCCCCTCCAACCTCCTCCTCTTCCTGGAATACGCTGGCCGGCCTAATCACAGGAACCGACCCAGGCTAGAGGTGCATGCCTTTGCACATGGCAGCACAAATTAAAACGTCTCCTGCCACCCGCCTCCCTAATTCCCTGGCACTATGCCCTGGCCAGTCCCTCGAATTACAACCAGGCCTCCGTGTAGCGTAGCCAGCATGGGGCAGGCCAGCTTATTGACATGGAGCCCCTCCTTGAACTCTCTGAGTCAATAACTGAGTATCTCAGAGCACATGCATTCGGCCAGCCACATGAGGGTTAACCTCATTGTCAAAAGCGGTAGTTAAGAGCTTGGATCTGCAGGAGGGATTTTTTTGTATCCACTAGTTACCACACAGAAAGAGAATTTAAAGTTCAAGCTTTTGTTGATGTTTAATCTTCTTTAGGAAGCGCTGTGCATTTCTTGAATGAGAATCTCTATAGATAGTTCTTGAGCTTGAATCCTACCTTAAGATATCCCTATAAATAAATCAGAAAGTTTAGGTTTCAATCTTATCAGCATCTTAAGTTTAATTTTTATTTGTTTAATAAAAATTAAAAGTTTTATTTCTAAGGTAAACAGTGGAATTGTAAAACAAAAACATAATTGAATAGTTGCAGAGAACCAGTGGAGAGTAGCCAGAAAATCCCATTCAGGCTGTGCTTTTCTTTATTCATAAACGCATTAGAGGTCATTTTCAGTCATCTTCTTACCCAGAAAAGACCAACTTTAAAATTTGGGGACAATTTCTGAAGGATGTCTTTATAAATATGTACGAGATACGACAAAAAAATTCATCAGTTATTTCTAATATTAAGCAATATTTTTGTTGACAAAGTAGAGCCGTTAAGTAATGGGGTTCCAGTGTTGAAAACTTTATAAATATTCATTATGGGGATGAATGGCTTTACTCTTTTTTCCAAAGTGGAAAGTTAAAACAGTAAATCACTGTACTGATCCAAAACAATAAGAGAAGTACATGCAAAAATTACATTAATTACACCTTTTTTCTATACCACAAGAAAATGAAATTGCACACTCAAAAATATGCATAGATTGAATGTCCTTTAGACAGTTTTAGACACTCGTTATGAGAAATTCTGGCATAATTCTGAGTGGATATTTGAACACTTTTAAGCATCGGTACTCCACCATTACCACTGGTTTTGCTGAATTGACCTTTGGCATGATGCCAGCAACACACTTGAAATTTTGTGAACTAAAGCTAGAGTCCAGACATATGTCAGGAAAACCGCCAACTTAGAGAAAAGGGAGCCTGTATGAATGATTTTGACAGGGTTAGAAAGCTTGCGATGCACTGAAATGCAAGAACCTTGGAGACCTAATGGCTCATCCCATAATAAATAAGGCTAAAAGCTAGAAAAACTAGATCTGTGTCCCTGAGTTTTCAGAAGTACAAAATAGGCTTTGCCTTATTTCAACAACACAAAGGTGCTTAAACCAACAGCACAACTCTGTGGCAGAGAGCCAAATTAGTCAAGTGAAGGAAAATTTAAATTATTTTATATTTCTTTTTACACTGAACAGGATTAGTATCTTCTTTAGAGGTTTTTACAGACACACGGTTAACATTTTGCAGTTGGAGACTGTATACCATATGGCACCATGGATTTGTATGTTGAGAAAAACCATTTTAAAGTGAATTATCTTTTATCTCAAGTTTCTTGTAATTTAAGTAGTGGAATGAATTGAAAAACTATGATGATGAACTATCTTTGTTTGTTAGCTCAAGGAACTTCTGCTGCACAAGCCCGTAATCTTACGACATATATTCATAATAAACACATGTAAACAGGAGTGCACACAAAGTGAAAGGGGCGTCCTTAGGATGAGCTTGCATTCTATAATGAACGATGTCGCTCTGTCTTGTCAGAGTCGTTATCCACAACAGCAATGAGATAAATTCTGTGGTTGAAACCCGATCGACCGCGCAGACTCACAGCTCAGTGCCAGGCTTTCTCCACGAGAACGCCGCTTTGTCAGGATCAGCGGTCAGTGTTTGTCGGCCGCTCTCAGCGCTGTTGATGGTGTTGTTTTCAAATGTCCTGCTGATACTCGCCCACACGCACCCTGAATGCATATTATTAGGTTGGTGCTCAAGTAAGCGATATGTTCCTAGATAAAACGTAAACAAGCCTGAAACACCTCGTGACACACATGAGTAGAAGGGACACAGAATTAAATGCTCTCATGAATATTTTCATCAGTGGGTGAATGAGCCTCTGGAGCAGCAGGGAACTGTCTATATCTTTTCTCTAGCGACTGAAATATGGCAAAATGTTAAATAATACCTAAGGGATTTTCTCAGTTAGATTAATTTATGTTTAAAAACTCTATATAATAAATAGTCTTTCAACTCGTATGTAGGCTGACAAAAAAAACAAACAAAAAAAAAACACATCATCTGAACTTTTTAAATAAATGGCCTTGACAATGTATTCATATCTCTTTGAACGCTTTTACATTTTGTCATTTTACAATCACAAATTTCAGTGCTTTTTCTTTCTTTCTTCTTGTTTTCAAATGCAAACCTGAAAGGCTTGGTGTACATTTTCATCCAGATTGCTCTGATTTCTCTGAATAAGCAAAAGAGCAACCATTTGCCTTAGTTTAACAAGGTGTTCTGGTCAAATGACACAAAAACTGAATGTTTAGATCTAAATGGCAAAGCAATGTATGGCAAAAAAGGAAAAAAAAGAATTCACCATACTAGCAGAATTGTAATAGTGGCAGGATAATGTGTTTGGGATGATTTCAGGTTTTCACTTGAAAGCCGCTCTAATTTATGTTCTTATTTGCAATTGAGTGTTAATTTGTGTTGTTCTAGGACATTAAATATCATTAAAATACATTAACATTTGAGGTTAGACCAGGAAAAAATGTGAAAAGTTAGGAGTTAGCAGAGGCATTTTTGCATCATCCCACTTTCTTGGTGACACATGACAGACATTAGAGGGAAGCTATTTCAGTTACATTTTTGGTGATTTATTAAGAATATTGGGGTCATATTTTGGGACTTTTTTTTTTTTAGCTTAGATGAAGTCAAGCCCAAGTTGCACCCATTCTAGTACAATTTTTTTCATTGTAATGCTTCTACTTGTAAAAAGGCCGATATGAAAATATATTTTCCATTCTTTACATTGAAAAACCAACATTTTCATGTTTGCTGTTGCTTTGATGTCGTAAAAAGAAAAGAAAAAGCATCTGAAATGGAAATAAACAGCTTGTTCTTGTAACTTTAGCTATGTTATGTGTTTTAGCCATGCTAGGTCTAAACTCAGAATTGGCAAAGAACCTGCAACTTTATGATCCACAGTGTCCTGTGTGACCCGTGGGGTCATTGCACAGGGCTCAGTGATGCACAAAGGTCATCAAGCTTTCAAGAAGTACTGCAAAGGATCCTTAATCATTCCAAACACATTGTGTTGTGTAAAAACAGAACATTTATTTGAAATCTTCTGTTCACTGATATCTTGTTGCATTGCATTACACTCTCCTTTTTTGGTTGCTTTTTGTTGAGGTTTGCCAGCTACTTCTGCACAACAACTAATGCGTGCATAACCTGCCATGTGCATGTCTCAGAAGAAGACTTGTGTACTTTATAGTAGTGATGCATTATCCCACAGCAGTACACGGAGACAAATAGCAAAATAGAACAAATATGGGAAAAACATGCTAAAAAGGATGTTCCTTTTAGTGAGAAGGAACATCTTTCAGTGGAAACCGAAGAACCACAGCTTATGGTTGTCAATCTAAACATCTCAAGGCAGGGAAAACAAGACTAGCACCACTCTGTTAGTGAATGGGAATTAGGTTGCTACTCAAAATGCAAATTGAGCCGCTTTCCTTCAAATTTCATGCACTAAACCCCAAATTATCATCGCCTACTGCAATCTTGAGACCTTGTGGTTTTTACTTTTTGCTTAAGTGTGAAGATGCAGTATGTGTTGAAAAGTTATGAATTTGTTTTTCTTCCCTGAATGACAAAAACGTACAGCCAATGTTTACTCTTTACGTTTATTTTATAAGATGGACCACACAATGTGAGTGGATACTGCTGTTTGCAGTTAAAAATATACACGTTCACTCGGTCAGAGCAGTCCTCTAAATTTCAAGTAGGAAAATATGTGATCTATTTAAAACTCGGAAAACACATTAAACAAAGTGCGTTGTGATCTTTTACTTTTCCCCCTGAATATTTTCAGGCAGGTTTTAATTTTAATCCTTCTGTTCAACTGTTTTTTGTTTCTTTTATTCCATTTTATAATATACTCTTACGCATATGATGTTTTTTTTATGTTTCTAAAAATGAGCATCTGTATTATTAAAAGATGCTTTACAACAGCATTTAGATGAATTTTTTACTTTACATTATGTACCTTTACAACCAATGTCTCACTGGAATTATATGGATTAGACCTACAAAAAGTAGCATGCTACATGACATGGAAGAAAAAATACATTATTTTTTGGTATTTATACGCCCTTTAGTCTTCTGTTCCTTTCAGCTTTTTCCCTTTAGGGTTCGCCACAGCGAGTCGTCTGTCTCCATGTAACCCAATCATTACCCCCAATATCTGATAGGTATCAGTTTTGGTTACACTGAACTAAATGGAGTTCATTGTAACCAAGTGCCTCTAAATCCTACAGAATTAGTAAACATGGGGAGACCTGCACAATTTGTTCTCAGTATAGGTAGCTGTTCTGTGAAAGCATCAAACGTTTAAAGGAGGACTTTAGTGAACAAACAGAATCATTCAGACTGAGAAACACAGCAAATTGATCAGGGTTGAAGCAATGGAAAAGTTTAAAACAGGATTAGATTTTATAACAATATCCCAGACAATTAAGATCTCATAGAACACTCATTCAGTCCATCTTCTGTTTTGAACAACTGCAAACTACAAATGGGAAAATAAGTTGAGAGAGTATTTGTTGTTGTCTCCACAAATCTTGTTTCTTTCAGAAGAATGGCAAGAAGAAAATCATTGCTAAAAAAAAAACCCACAAGAAAGATTTTTCCACAGGGCATCATGCTGAAAAAGTTGCTCTGGTTGGATCAGACTAAAGAAGAACTGTTTGTGCTTAATGACCAACCCCAAGTATGGTGGAAAAATAATCTGAACAAATAATAGCTAGAAGGAAGAGAATAGTGTGAGCTTAGCAAAGACGTAAAGAAGAAGCTAAAATTGAATGGTTTAGATCAAAGCATATTCACACAATGAATTGCTCAATCAAAGTCCAGACCTTGGGCGTGCCGTGGTGGCGTAGGGGCCGTCGCGGGTTCGACTCCCGGACCCGTCGACATTTACCACATGTCTTCCCCCCTATCCTTACCCCATTCCTGTC